>JANAVB010031219.1:3597927-3735874 GCA_029216955.1 Iris pallida
ACCCCTTTTTCCCAATCTCTCATTCTCTCTCTTCTTCTGAATTTTCCAAAAAAGGAACTTTGGCAGCCAACTGTCTATTATAGTATTAATATTTTTATTTTTTGTGTTATTATAATATTATTATTTTTTATTATCACTTCTGGCAGAATAAATCTATACAATGTTAATCAAGTATGTTATTATATTACTATTATGGATACTATTATCAGTAGTTTTTTAAAATTATTATTTTTATTATTCTTATATATATAGTAAATATTCCTAAAAATATATGTAATTAAAATATAGTTTTTGGCCTACAAAACCCATTTGACAAAAATTAAGTTTTAATTTTAAAAACAAATTTTTCTATATTTTCAAAGTACTTATCTAAAATATTTTTACTAATCAAATCTAGTTTTCTATATATAAATGCTTTCTAAAATAGCATAAAATACTCTCTCCGCTTGGTTGTTCGTAATTATGACTAACTAAATCATTTCCAACATTATCGGAACTGGACTTCTCATATCGACCCGGCTAGTCAAGCTATCTGGACATTATCATGATCGTCGGATCACATCAGGCACCCTCAGACAAGATACCTTGCCATCTTTACTGCTTATATTTAGTTGTATTTTATTATTCAGTTATTGTATTTATATTTCCAGTTTATTATTTTGCATGTGGACCTAGAGTTAAGGGACTACCGCCAAATTTAGTGTGTCTCATTGACTTGTCACGATTGTACACGAGTTGTGTGTGAGAGTTGTGAGTATCATATAGAGGTCACTTGCGTGTGGGCTGATCCTCCGTGCGTACATAGAAATAACTGTCAATAGATGCATGTTAGAAGAGTTGACAGTTAGCTATTATAAAACATGTGGTGGAAACGACACGTATTTATGTGTCATGGTTACGACACATATAGTATCATTGGGGGGGGGACAGCTATTAGCGTAGGGGTTACATTTATTTTTACACACATTTGGAAGATAGTGTCTCGGATGAGCGCTACGTGTTACCCGGCCGATAGTATCTCGGATGAGCGCTACTTGTTGGCCACTCTTTATTACTTGCTTGCGTGAATCCGTTACAGCCCTGGTTGAACGTTGTCCTCAAATGCATATCACTTAGATGGTTAGGGACCCAGTTGTGTTGTAGTTTTACAGTGTTTATATTTACAGTTATAATGGCATGTTCTTCCTATATCTTGTTACGTCCCTCTGAGGACCGGGTTATCTCTTCAGTGTGTGTTTATGATTTCTTGCAGGTGCTTTAGCTAAGGCCAAGACTTGCGCTCTATTCCATCGTGATGATTGCTCTTGGACTCGTCATTTGCTTCGCTCGACCAAATCATTTATTTGTATATTTCTTTCTTATTTAAACTTGTTGGTAGTGGATATGTCTCCGCCCAACGTTTGTACAAATGACTATTTGATTATATCATTAAAATTTCATATTTGTGGATGAGATTTAGTTTGTCATGGCTTTCTACAGTTTACAGCTTATGTATACATACGAGCCTTTCATTTACTCGTATGTATACAGCTGGCATGATACATATCTAGTCCCAGTATTTTGGGACTGGGCGTTACATATTTTGATACGGGGTCATTGGTAGGACCTCTCCCTCTTGAGTGGTTGTATCACCAGATGTGATCGCCGAGGTAGAAACGTGTCCGCTTCGAAGGTTCATCCTTACTGGCATGAAATAGAATAATGCAAGAATAGACTCGAACAAGTTACAGGTCAAGAAGTTGAAAGGGAATTGTCAACGTAGTTGTGGATGAGATCTTGGGGAGCAAGTTAATTATATCTCATTCTATATATATATAAAATTTATAAAGAGCGAACCAAGTACACTAGGTTGATCAGACCATCATGCACCAGTTCTGATAGACAATATGTTAGCGTACCTCCAATAACATATGTGTTATGAACAAGCTTGAAAAATGAATAGGCTTGCAAATCTAGGCTATAATAGCAGCATTGGTCAAGATGGTAGAACATAAGTACGCGAGATAATGATAAAAGTAAATATAAAAATTTCAGTCCTTTAAGAATCGAAGTTTTGTTCGGGGTTCGTGACTATACAGTCGTCCTACTATCTTCTTGTCTGAGGCCATGGTTACGGTCAAGGAAGGGTTATATCGTGAGGCATTCTACCTATCTTATAAGAGTTAAGCTAGTAGCGATGGAACGATGGAACATGTCTACCTAGTACGAGCGTCGTCCTAACCTCTACCAAGCATGAATTAGACTGATAGTATGAAGGGTTAGATATGAGGCAATACAGGTAATCAAAGAGAGTTTGAAAAGTTTGGGAGGTCAAAGGAGGCAATAATCACAGATAAGATACTATTCCTATTCCTATATGCAGGCTTGTTGGGCACTGTCATGTAATCCAACAATATTTTCTAACCTGCATGGGCCACCACAAAAACATGTAATAGAATTTGGGGGAAGAGGAGATGGGGAGGAGAGCTTGGCTTTCCAAAAAAAAAGAATAAAAATGATATTCTCTCTCATTCTTGTCTTATAAAGGAACAGAAAAATGAAGAGAAAATTTGCAACTAAGGGTTCCCAAAATTGATAAATTATATTTCACACCAAAAGTTGTTAGAAAATGGTTAGAAAGGTGGTTAGGATCTTGGGGACCACTAAGGTTGGTTGCTAGAATCTCCTCCTCCAATAACAATTATTTAATAAACTAAATTCCCTTCATAAAATTATAATAAGAGATTATTAAATAATCAAAAATTACTAATCCATAAACTGAAATGATTATTTCTAAATTTCTAAAATATGAGAAAAATACTAAAATTTAATAAATTAGGGAAAGTGGGGTTAAACGTGCCAACAAATTTGAATTTTGATCGTTCATAAACGACTTTGATCGTGACTAAACTATTTGACTATAATCATAATCGTGCCTATACTTTAACTCAATTATTTATTTTCTTTCCACTATGATCATGATTATTTTAACCTCATTCACGCTCGTGCCAACTTTTAATTTTGATCATGCTTGGACGACTTGTATGATTAATCGTGATCGTGACTGCATCCTATTTATCTAAGTAATTTTAATCATGTTTAGACTTTGCCTAAATTTTGATCGTTGACCATGCCTATATGATTCCAACAGTTGTTACCCTGGCTATTCAGGTATATACAGGCATTCTATACATCCCATTTTAGTATATCCTTATAGATGTTATCAGCCTAGTTAGAATAGGCTAGGGATTTTTGGAGGATATTGGCGAGAAGTTATACTAAGGATCGTTGGTAAAGAAGTACTGTTTGTAGTTTAAAAAAAAACAACCAGAGCTTAAGGCTATACGAGTATCTAGGAGCTGTAGGTTTCCCTTACCTTTATCAAATTCTAGTACCTTTATTAGTTAACATATTTAAATAATATCCTTCTTTAAGACTAAATCTGTTTTCCAATAAAATACCAAATTAGCTCACACATTATTTAAGTTCTAGGCTTTAGGATTGTGATAAATCCCAAATACGCTAATTATCATCTATAAATCATTTGTGCACCCTCATCCCTTCCTACCATTTTTATAAAGAAGTCAAAGCCAAGTAGATTTCATCTATGGTAATACTTCCTGATCTTTCCTAGATTTTATATATAGAGTGTTGAAGATTCTTGTCTGCATCCTGAAGGATGTATTGAAACTTTTCTAAACTATCTTAGTTAGCCGTCTTGATTATCTATAATCTCCTTATCTTCGTTATGCCCTTTATGATATGATAAATTTTCTTGATTCTGTTGCCTTGGAAAGATAACGTGCAAAATCATGTTTCTTCCAATATTGGTGCCTACTTCTAACTTAAGAATTTTCTCAAATTCAATAGCAAGACAATGATTTAAAAAGCTATTCATATCTCAAAAGAATTGTATTTTCTTCCTCGTGACAAATGTTCCTTGTCGAAAAACTTCCAACGATTCACTTTACAATCTTTTTACATGACCATCCAAGTTTATATATTCTTGCCATTCTTAAATTTCAAAGACAAAAATTTTCTATGGTGGGTAGATTGGTAAGCCCACTTCCCGAATCTTAAATTTTTATTTTATTTTATTTAAATATTTCTAGTTAGAAAAATAGATTTTATTTTTAACCTCTATAGAAGATATTTTGATGATATTATGAAATATTCTTTAAATTTAGAATTTATGATATTGTTTTCATAAATTATTGTTTAAATTATTTTTAACCTCTAAGGTGGGTAGATCGTCAAACTATTTTAGATTTAGAATTTATAAAATATTGTTTAAATTATTTGCTAATATTAATTATTAATTAAATTTATTTTGTTATATTATAATTAGTTTGATTCACACTTGGACTAATAAATATATGTATTGGTTCGATATTATATACAAATATTTTACAAGTCAATGATTAACTTATCTCATTTAAATTATTATTGTATTTTAGATTTGGTCAAATGTATTTTAAATATTATTAATAAAATATAGAATTATTTTTAATAGTTATGGATTGATTTTGATTTTTAGATTCAATATTTATTTAAATCTTATAAAGATTTGATCATACTAGTCCTTAAATTCGAGAACGAATTTATTTCTAACATAGGTAGATTTGTAACCCCTCTTCCCAAAATTTTGAAAAAAAAAATAGTTTTTATTTATTTGACTTAAAATAGGGATTTATGGAAATTATAATTATTTTTTTAAAGTATTATTATTATAGAAGGCCTTAATCATGGTTAAGTTTTGAGTGAAAATTTTTGGCACGGATAGTGTAGTCATGTGCCTTGATTAGTATTTTAGCCGTGGTAGGGAAGGTAGAGCCATAAGTGTATCCCAATTAAGAAAACCAGTCAAAGTTGCGAATTAACCCCTATAGACGATTTAATTATTTATTAACTAGATTACTTTTTAGGAGATTCGATTGGTTTAAACTAGTTAAACTGGACCCGAACCGAACCCGAGCCCATGTAGACATGTAGCGAGACCAAAGATGCCCATGTTTACGTATTTTAAGTAGATACATATACTTCGTATTTTAATTTTTGGATTGTCAAATATTTTCTAAAATATTGTTATATGTATAATATAGTGTTATTAATATTTAGATGGCAATTCTAGAATACTTGCACGATTTTTTGTGGACCCCTTTACAGTAGGAGTACAATTTTTTGCCATAAACTATATCTATTATTGCTTTACTTTTATTATTATTATTATTATTATTATTATTATTATTATTATTATTATTATTATTATTATTATTATTATTATATATAACAAATGTCATTGGGTATTTTGGATTATGTATTAAATAAATATATTATATATGTTCATATTTCTATAAATAGACCCTAAATAGAAAAATATAACAATAAGATTTTGGGATTCTGTTGAGTAATTATGCATTATAGATAATATAATATAATATATATATATATATATATATTATATATATATTATATATATATATATATATATATATATGTGTGTGTGTATGTATATAGATATATATATATCTATATATATATATATATATATATATATATATATATATATATTATATATATATATATATATATCTAACTTATTCATTCATATCTCGCGAGAACAAATTTTTTGCGAGATATTAGTTCTAAAAATACCCAAGCCCAACAGAGCCCCACCCCCCCCCCCCCCCCCCCCCCCCCCCCCCCCCCAGCAGCAAGGAACCGACTCCTATATATAAAGGAGATCGAGTGAGAGAAGGATCTCTCTAAAAAATAAAAAATAAAAACCAAACCCTAATCCTAGTTAACAA
The DNA here is from genome assembly GCA_029216955.1 of Iris pallida. Classification (NCBI taxonomy): domain Eukaryota; kingdom Viridiplantae; phylum Streptophyta; class Magnoliopsida; order Asparagales; family Iridaceae; genus Iris; species Iris pallida. The sequence goes on from JANAVB010031219.1 coordinate 3,603,717, forward strand.
CACTACCCGCCACGACTCCCAACCTCGTCGTTGATGCGCATGCGCCGCCCTAGCTGCCGGAGCACCGCCACAGCGGCCAGAGAAAAAAAAAAAAAAAAAAAAAATATATATATATATATATATATATATAGATATATATATATATATATATATATATATATATATATAAACTTATTCATTCAATATCTCGCGAGAAACAAATTTTTTTGCGAGATATTAGTTCCTAAAAATACCCTAAGCCCGCAACAGAGCCCCCCCCCCCCCCCCCCCCCCCCAGCAGCAAGGAACCGACTCCTATATATATAAGGGAGATCGAGTGAGAGAAGGATCTCTAAAAAAAAAAAAAACCAAACCCTAAATCCTAGTTAACAACACTACCCGCCACGACTCCCAACCTCGTCGTTGATGCGCATGCGCCGCCCTAGCTGCCGGAGCACCGCCACAGCGGCCAGAGTGCGCACAGCAGCCGCTTATGCAAACAGCAACCGGATAGCCAGGTACCCGACTTCTCTACCAGTTTTCTTCTCGAATCCTCGACCAAATTGTGATCCATAAATTTCTACAGAGAGCCAATATAACCCTCTAGGAATCCTAGTAAGTAGATTTCATGGTAGGTAAACATCCTGTCCAAAAAATCGATGAAAACTTCATCGAAAAATCTGTTCAAAAATAGGACATAAAATAGTCCATGTACCGTTGTTTACAGACAGATCCTTGTCAACCTGCTAATGATATTTGAAAACTTTTTGAACGACCTTTTAGATCATCTATAGGATTATAAAACCTATTTTATGGTTTCTATTTTCATCGAGTAAACACAAAGTTATTAGTTTACAAAAATTAGGAAAAACAATAAAAAATTATTTTCAATTTCGAGAATAATTCCCGATACGGCGTGCGTCCAGACAAACCAGGTGATCACAACCCATGAGCATCTAAAGACGCATATGGATGTTATCGACGTGTGGGATTTGATAGAACTCAATTTCGTTGTGTGCGCGCGACGAAATCGAGGCGTATCCGTCAAGATATCCCGTATCGGCCCTTTTGTAAACTAGCTCATAACTTCGTGTACGTTCGTCATATCGAGATAAAACTTGTGCCAATAGGACCATGTCATTTTTCTGGTCCTTTGAGCCAAGTTTGGTCTGATTCTGAAAAGGTCGATAAGAACGCTATTTTGGCAAGCCCGCAACCCGATCCAACAGGCAAATTTTTGCATGGCCCGCCAGAATCTAATTTTGGACATACGGTTGGGTTCGTATCGTCAAACTGGACCCGTAGACATATAGTTTGATGACTTTAGAGACTGTAGGTACTGACACGATTTTTGGTGCAAAGCAGATCCAACGACGAATATCGTTTTGATCCAAAATTATGATTTTGTCATATGTCCAGAATTGGACTTTTGGATAGGCATTTTTTGACATTTTTTATACCAAACACATTGGTGATGTCTGTGTTAGCATCCGGAGACTATTGTGCGAGTTTGACTTTTGTGGCTCACTGAGTGGTTGGTATTATCGGTTTCACCAGCAAAGGATCCCAAGCGAGTACATTTCTAATAGTTTTCATATTTGATAACTTCTATAATTCATGTAGTTAGTATTATCTTACATTTATTTTCTTATTGATTCTTGACACGATGGTTATACGAAATAGTAGTTATGGATTCTTTACATATTGTTCGTGACCAATATATTACCGTATTTGTGACCTGTTTGAATCCATGAGTACTAGTCGGGCGAAAAAATACATTAGTAGACATGTAAATATACCCAAAAATATTCTATTTGTCTGATCATGTCTGATAGCAGTCGCATATTTTATGTACGGGGTGTCGAATTTATCCTTAGTCGTTTACATGTCGAAAGTGGTATTTCAACACACTATTCAGATGTAGTCTTACTATATGGTATTGTTCCTGTTTCAATTGTTATTACTGTTACTTTTTTGTCTTTATTACCATGCTCTCCTGCTTTTACTCACATGTTTCATACCATGATTCTTTGTTTATCCACCCATCATGTATTTCAGTATTATTTACTGTTTTATAGATTTTGTCAACTATTGGAACTGCTATTAGAATGTACTCGTTCCCTTCCTGACTGGAAACTATATTTTTCAGATAGTCGCAGCTACTCTTTTGCATTGGATTCTTAGGGAGACATTGGTATATGCGGAGGTCAAACTTAAAGACTAGTTAGATAGTTGAGTATTTATTTAGTTATCTTTTTATAATTTGTGAGACATTGTACTTGTATTCAAATGTAAACTTGGATATTTTAATTTTGTGTAGTTAATTTGAATGCGCAATAAAGTTATATTTTATATGATTTTGAGCGTTGTGGCTAGATAGCGTACTACTGTCGATACTGCAGCGTAGGCTGGACTTGTGCACGCACTTGCATCCGAAAAGCGGGTACGGGTCGTGACAGACAGAGGGGGAGCAGAGGGGGGCGGAGAGGGGGGGCAAAGAGGAAAAGTGGAGAGGGGGTCACCACAGAGGGGTTAGAGATTCAAAGGAGCCGAGGGAGTCGCCGCACCGCCACGTCGGAGAGGAACCGAGGGAGTCGAGGGAGCCGATGGAGGAGGGAAGTTTGGGACGGAAATGAATAGTTTGGCAAAATTTTGAGAATGAGTAAGAAAGGGTTACTGCTCCACTTTTACTCGTGGACAGCGATGAAATTTTTGTCGCTAAGTTATTGGTACATATCTAGCGACTAACCGGTGACGGATATAGCAACGAAACTTAATATTGTAGTTTACATATGTTATTAGCAACTAAGTAGTCGCTATTTAGCGACTAATTTACTTTCGTCGGTATTATCAGTTGCTAAATAACAGTATTTTTGTAGTGTAGAGAGAAATTTATGCCTATGGCAAGTTCCAAGAACTTTCATGGCTAAACTTATTGTTTGGGACGACGACCCTCCATGCGCGCAGGAGGCCATACGACAGAAATGCCAAATGGACATTGAAACTTGTCGCATGTAAACATCCACGACAACATGCGCACTATGTGCATAGGTTTCCAATGCGCATGGGTTGAAGGTGCGTGCTTGTTTTGCCGTGTGCCGAATTTTTCATGCGCCAGATTTGCCATGAGCCAAATCTGTCATGCACTAAAATTGCTTATGTGTCAGGTTGTTATGTGCCTAATTGCCCTTGTGCTTGGACATATTCATGTTGGGAAAGAAACGCAAAAACCTTTCCCCAAACTAGAGAGTACCTACGAGAGAACCGAGCAGACAACGCACAAACCAAAACACCAAACACAATCACGCAGACACAGAGAATTTTTGACGTGAAAAACCCTTGCAGGAAAAACCACGGGACGATCGGAGTCCGACCCTGAGAAGCCTCCACTAATGGAATAGAAGAATTACACCCTCTACAAACTCCTCCCGATCCAAATCGGATCCCCACAACACTTAGAAGCAAGAACAATGATTACAAGGCTACGAAGAGCGAGAACGACGAGTAGAGATTACCCGAAAGCGATCTCCTTCGAAAACTACCTTCAATCCTCCGTCTTCTCTCCCAAAGTTGTAATGGCACTCTTGCCTCCTTCCTCTCTCTCCTCTTGTTGTGTGCTACGATTGGGTTACAATTGATTAGGGTTTGGAAATCCTAACTTAACTCCCTAATCCCGTAACAAACCTGGACCGTTTGATTAGATCCAATGGTGAAAAATCACCCAGATTTCTGCCTCAGCCCCGACGACACAGAGTTCGGCCAGAACTCTGTGTCGGGAAAACAGAACCTACCAGCAACATTCTGGAATAGCCAGACCGAGTTCGGCTATAACTCGGCCTGGGACCGAGTTCGGCCCGAACTCGGTGGCTCCAGTCCAGAACCTCCCTTCGGGTTAGCAGCAGCAGCAGCAACTCCTCGTTGCCTACTTTCCGAGCTTCTTCGACATCGAACGGCGCTCGTCGCACTTCAGGATCTTCTCCACATATGTTGGGAACCCCACCCACACCAACAATCTCCCCCTTCACAACTATGGGGAGGATATCGTCATCCCGACGATCTGTCTGCAGTACTCAAACTTTCCCCTTGGTAGAATCTTCGTGAACATATCAGCCCCGTTGTCATCTGTATGAACCTTCTCAAGCTCTGCGTCCTTCTTCTCAATCACATCCCGTATCCAATGATACCGAGTCTCGATGTGTTTGGACCGACTATAAAATATCTGATTCTTTACAAGGTGAATAGCACTCTGACTGTCGCAAAGCAAAGTATACTGCTCTTGCTTCAGTCCTATTTCCTGCAGCAGTTTCTTCATCCACAGTAACTCCTTGTAAGCCTCCGTCGCTGCAATGTACTCTGCCTCTGTCGTTGACAAGGCAACACACTTCTGCAATCGCGACTGCCACGACACCGCTTCTCCCGCAAACATCATCACGTAGCCCGAAGTCGATCGCTTCGTGTCTACATCTCCAGCCATATCAGCGTCGGTATACCCAACCAGCTTTGGCTTGTCACCACCAAAGGAAAGTCTCCAACCAGCAGTGCCCTGAAGATATCATAGAATCCACTTGACCGTACTCCAATGTACCCTTCCAGGATTTGAAAGATACCTGCTAACCGTACCAACTGTATGAGCAATATCTGACCTCGTACACACCATGGCATACATAAGGCTTCCCACAGCTGAGGCATATGGAACCCTCTCCATATCTTTCTTTTCGTCATCGGTAAATGGACACTGCTCCTCAGTGAGCTTAAAGTGAGCCGCAAGGGGGCAACTCACTTTCTTCGACACGTCCATACCGAAACGCTGAAATACCCGATAAATGTACTTTTTTGGGACAAGTGTAGCAGCTTGGACTCTCTCTCTCTCTCTCGGCTGATCTCTATCCCAAGAATAGTCTTCGATGCGCCCAAATCCTTCATAGAGAAGGCCGTGCCCGGTTGGTGCTTCAGCTCCGCTATCCTAGTAGCATTCCGACCCACTAATAGCATATCATCAACATAGAGCAATAAAATGATGAAATCATCCTCATCAAAATACCTCACAAATGCACAATGGTCCGACGTCGTCCGTGCATAACCATGCTCCCCCATAAACGACTCGAACTTCCTGTACCACTGCCTCGGAGCCTGCTTCAGACCATACAAGCTCTTTCTCAAACGACAGACCAAATGTGACTTGTCATTCTCACAGAATCCCTCTGGCTGCTCCATGTACAACTCCTCCTCAAGATCACCGTGGAGGAATGCCGTCTTCACATCTATCTGTTCGACCTCCAAGTCGAGACTGGCTGCTAATGCTAGCATCACCCGAATAGACGAATGCTTGACGACAAGCAAAAAGATCTCATCATAATCCACGCCTTTCAGCTAACCGTAGCCTTTAACTACCAGCCTCGCTTTGTATCGAGGGCGAGTAGCATCATCCGTCTGCTTCACTCTAAACACCCATTGATTCTTCAAAGCTTTCTTGCCCTTTGGCAACCGTACCAGCTCATAAGTGGAATTAGTGTACAAGGAACTCATCTCCTCCTGTATAGCCTCCATCTACTCCTGCATGTGTTCGTCTTCCATAGCCTCTGCAAAACTTTTGGGCTCTCCTCCGTCAGTCAATAGCACATACTCATCCGGTGAGTATCTCGTAGATGGTCGACGATCTCTGTCGCTCCTTCTTAGTGGAGCCACTGGTGCTGGCTGTATACCAACAGCCTCCTCCCCTTCAGGAACTGCCTTTCCGGCATGCTCATCCTCCAAAGGGACACCCTGACCACCATCAGCAGGCTAATGATCAAGGTTAGGAGCTACTCTATGTACTGGCTCCCCCATAACTGGATCCTCTGCGATGTCCTCTGGAAACTGCTCGAAGCGAAATGACTCTAACTCAGGCAATTCCTCAGCCTCAGAAGGCGTCTCGGAATCCTGAGTGTTGGTCATGGTCAGATCTTCGACGAACACCATGTCCCTACTTCTGTAGAGCATTCTTCCCACCGGGTCGTAGAGTCTATAGCCAAACTCATCACAACCGTAGCCGACAAAGACGCATCGCCTCGTCTTCGGCTCAAGTTTGGTCCTCTCGTCCTTCGGTACATGCACGAAGGCCTTACAGCCAAACACTCGCAGGTGATTGTATGACGGCTCTTTGTCATACCATACTTTTTCAGGCACATCACCCTACAAAGGAGCACTAGGAGACAAATTAATAACATAAGCAGCTGTGAGAAGAGCCTCACCCTAATAACTGCCCGGCAAGTTTGCTTCTGACAGCAAACACCGCACCCTCTCCATCAGTGTCCTGTTCATGCGCTCCGCTACACCATTGAGCTGAGGTGTCTTTGGCGGAGTCTTCTGGTGTCGTATCCCTTGCTCTCTGCAATACGCATCAAAGGGACCAATGTATTCGCCGCCATTGTCGGACCGAACACACAATAACTTCTTGCCCGTCTCTCTTTCAACAGAGGCTGAAACTCTTTGAAAGTAGGCAGCACCTGATCCTTGGTCTTTAAGGCATAGACCCAAACCTTCCTGGAACAGTCATCAATAAAGGTTACAAAGTAAGAAGCACCACCAAGAGATTTTACCTTCATAGGACCGCAGACATCCGAGTGAATCAACTCGAGCAACGCCAGCTTCCTTGAACTTGGGTGACTTTGGAAAGATACCCTATTTTGTTTCCCAGCTAAACAGTACGTGCACTTCTCCAACTTTGTAGACTTGAGCCCTGGAATCACCTTCTTGTTCACCAAGTAGCTCATCCCCTTCTCGCTGATATGGCCGAGCCGCCTGTGCCACAACTCGGTAGACGCATCACTAACTACGTTCACCTCTTGTGCCCCCTGTGCGCTCCCTTCCATATAGTAGAGACCGGACTTCTTGCTTCCTCTGGCAATCACCATCGAACCTCCTGAAAGCTTCCACTGACTGTTTCCGAAGAGACTGAAGAATCCCTCGTCATCCAACCTTCCAACCGACACCAGGTTGAAACGGATATCAGGGACATGACGAACATTCTTGAGAACAAGAACCGCACCCGTCTTCGTTCTCAAATGCACATCTCCAACGGCAACCGCCTTCGACACATCTCCATTACCCATCTTCAACACTCCACAGTCGCCTGTTGTGTAAGTGACAAATAGTACCCTGTTGTGAGATACATGTGCTGAAGCCCCTGAGTCCACCAGCCAAGAATTGTCATCACAGGCGAGGTTAGTAATGACCTCATCACCTACGACGATTACATCGCCTCCATGCATCGAGGCCGCCGCTGTAGTGTTCTCTTCTTGCTTCCCCTTGTCGCCCTTCTTCTCTCTCTTCCAAGTGAAACAGTTCCGCTTGATGTGGCCCTTCTTACCACAATGGTAACACTGAGTCATCGTAACGACCCTTGGACTTTCTCCTGCTCTTGTCTCTGCCACCACCTGGACCCATGCTTTTGCCCCTTTCGCGGCTCTCTGAAACAAGTGTCTCTGAGTGGTGGGATGTGGATGAAGTGCCCTGAGAACGTCTCTGCATCTCTTCATTCAGCACCCTGCTCTTGGCAAACTCCAGACTGACCACGCCCTCTGCAGCATAAGCGATCATAGATACTCGTACGGTCTCCCACGAATCTGGCAAAGTACACAGCAGCCATAGTCCCTGAACTTTGTCGTCAAACTTGACTCCCATTGAACACAGCTGGTCAACCATGTCCTGGAAATCACTCAAGTGATCCGTAATAGACGCCCCATCTTTGTACCGCAGACCCATCATCGTCCGGATCAGGAACAACTTGTTTACCCCGGTCTTCTTCGCGTACAGAGATTCCAGCTTATCCTATAACGTCTTCATGTGCTCAATATTGGCAACATGGTTGTACATGTTCTCGTCAACGAACTGCCTGATGTATCCGCACACCTGTATATGCTCGAATTTCCAGTCCTCCTCGGATTTATCACTGGGCTTTTCGGATGCAAATAAGGAAAGATACAGCTTCTTGACAAACAGCAAATCTTTCATCTTGCTCTGCCAATAGTGATAGTTGGTGTCGTTCAGATTCACAATGCGCACCGGCTTCGCGTCCATCTCTCCTCTCTAGTTTCTGTCAACTCCTGACACCCTTCTGAATTCCAGAACCTAGCTCTGATACCACTCTGTTAGAAAAGAAATGCGAAAACCTTTCTCCAAACTAGAGAGTACCTATGAGAGAACCGAGCAGACAACGCACAAACCAAAACACCAAACATAATCACGCAGACACAGAAAATTTTTGACGTGGAAAACCCTTACGAGAAAAACTACGAAACGATCGGAGTCCAACCCTGAGAAGCCTCCACTAATGGAATAGAAGAATTACACCCTCTACAAACTCCTCCCGATCCAAATCGGATCCCCACAACACTTAGAAGCAAGAACAATGATTACAAGGCTACGAAGAGCGAGAACGACGAGTAGAGATTACCCGAACGCGATCTCTTTCGAAAACTACCTTCAATCCTCCGTCTTCTCTCCCAAAGTTGTAATGGCACTCTTGCCTCCTTCCTCTCTCTCCTCTTGTTGTGTGCTACAATTGTGTTACAATTGATTAGGGTTTGGAAATCCCAACTTAACTTCCTAATCCCGCAACAAACCTGGACCGTTTGATTAGATCCAATGGTAAAAAATTACCCAGATTTTTGCCTCAGCCTCGACGACACAGAGTTCGGCCAGAACTCTGTGTCGGGCAAATAGAACCTACCAGCAACATTCTGGAATAGCCAGACCGAGTTCGGCCAGAACTCGGCCTGGGATCGAGTTCGGCCCGAACTCGGTGGCTCCAGTCCAGAACCTCCCTTCGGGTTAGCAGCAGCAGCAGCAACTCCTCGTTGCCTGCTTTCCGAGCTTCTTCGACATCGAACGGCGCTCGTCGCACTCCGGGATCTTCTCCACATAGGTTGGAAACCCCACCCACTCCAACAATTTATGCGCCTATTAGCTCATGCGCCCGGGTATGTCTATGCACCAATTTCCCTTATAGACCTGAGTTGTTCATGCGCCTAAGATCCCATGCGCCTATTTTGTTGGATTTTTATATTTAAGTGATTTTTTTTGTTATTTCTCTTAGACTTGATTACTTGTCTTGACCCTAGTACACTATGAATAGCTTAGTCTAAGTGACGTATGCGCCTATCTGACCTATGTGCCTAAGTGACTATGTTCCTTATGACTTGATTATTTGTGCATGTGCTGGTACTATTCTATGTGTTTACTAAGGTACAAATCTACGAGAGCACTGAGGTGTTGTCCTATGTGTGCACTGAGGTGTTATTCTACGTGTTATGTGACCCTATGCGATATGACAGTACATTCATGTTTTCCAGCACCAGTCATGGTAAATAGTCAATAACATTAGCGTGATATGATGGTTGTTTGCTTGATGCATTACAATAAGGATGGATTTATATTTGGAGTCTATGAGCTTATGTGGATTCATACTTAGGGTACATGTACTAAGATACGACATCTAGGAGGATGATCATGTAACCACGACATGTGATTCCAAGACTAATATAGAGTTAATCTAAGCAACTTTGTAAGCCTCCTAGATTTTTAGAGTTATTTTATTTTACTATTTTAATTAATATATTTATTAATATATATATATATATTCCACTATTATTTTGATGATTAAATACTCTTTTTGTAGCTTTAATTTTTGGAGCACAAGAAATTCCAATATGTGGAAACGTCCTTCATGTGTTCTGACCGAGACAAGTTTATCTTTATTTTGATATATCGTGTCCTACTCAAACATGTTCTCTTGTATTTTATTTTCGTCGCACAACTTTCGAGTCAACTTAGACCAATTTGCTATCTACCGTAAACTTTGACCCAACTTCCAACTTAATTTCGGGTCTCAACATCGATCAAACCTAAATGATCTAATATATTATTTTGACCAATTTTGAGCCTACACTATGTCAATTGTGTCTCACTCAATTGAGTTCCTATGTGCTACTTATTTTCAAATGGCACATTAGACCCATTTATAGTCTTTTTGGTGTTCAGTTCAATTTGAATAATTGTTTGGACCAAAACCTAGCATACCCAACTTAGTTGAGCCTATCTAGGGTTGCCTAAATCAATTAGAGATATATTTAATTAATTTTTAGATATTTAATAGCAGGCCATGTGTATTAAACCCATGTATCTTTGACTCAATCTATCACCTTTCCAAATATGGAAATCCACTAACCCACCTTGCCATTTTAGTTGATTGGTTGACCAAATCTCCACCAAATCAATCCAAACCTCCTCCATATTAATTTTAACTTATATGAGACCAAACTCTTATGTATTAAACTTCTAAAAATAGCCACCCCTACTCCCCACCTTGTAAATCCTGAAACTACATTCAGCATTGGCCTTCGGAGACACATTGTGGTGTAACGGCAGTTTTGACCCCTTTCCGACCTCCTGTGACGCTCCACGAATATTTGTTGTGAAGCTAACACAATCTTATACAATAATATCAAACCCTCAAACATCTATAACCCCTTTTAGTATACCAAAATAGTCCTAGAAGTCAGCTAATTCTAGCAGCACAATTCTGTACAAACCAGCAGGTTGGTCATCTTCTCCAATGGCCGTGGCGTTCGTTGCACTAAAACGTGTCAAGAATTGACCTATTTTGGTGTGAGGATCTTTCCGATGACTTCCAAACCCGTTTGATCTAAAAAAAATCCTTGGTAATGTCTCTAACATCACTCTTAATCATCTAGTAATGTTCTTTGTTCATATTTGCAAGTATTTCATGCGTTTATGATATCGTTTCTATGATACTAGTTTTTCGGACGCCGAAAAGTCCACCGTAATCCGACTACTTGATCTCTAAACTTCATAAAAGTTTAATATAATTTAAATCTGATTAATTGAGATATAAAATCATATTTTTCTCTAATTTATTTTGATTATTTCTAGAATATATATTTTCTATATTTTTATGTCGAATCGTTTTCTAAATTGGAACCCCGTATGGCATAGTTGTGTGATTTTTGAACTAGTTTATGTTGGACTTATTTTTCCTAAAATATTTATATAAAAAATATATTCAAAAATTAATGTTTATTTTTCTAGAAATAAAAGTATATATTTTGGGGATTTAAATATTATTTTTCTAAAATAACATGGTGTCATATATAGTAGCATTGATGATATATATGGTTATGTGTTATTTATGGTTGTTGCCTAGTTGTACTTATATATATAGTATGTGATTCTTATTGTATAATTTTGACATCAATTCCTATTATTTCTCAAATTACTTAGATTTATTTTAGAATTTAAATATATTGGTTTTATATTTATGTAGTTTTGATTTAATTGACAAGTTGGCCTATCAAGCCAACAAGTTGATATATTTAGTCAAAGTATATTTTTCTATAAATATTATGATTAAATATTATTATTAAATATCTTTAAGAAATATTTTAGAATTTATAATTACTATTTTTAGTCCAAACAAATACTACTTTTATCTAATAGCATGATTACATGTGTATCTAGAATAGCTACAATATATATATATATATATATATATATATATATATATATATATATATATATATATATATATATATATATATATATATATATATATATATATATATATATATATATATATATTATTATTATTATTATTATTATTTTGTTTCATAAATATGTATATATATGATGGTTGTATTAAATTTAGATAACTTCCAGAAATATTTATATTATTACTTCATAATTTAAAATAAATATTTTTATATTATGAATTATTATTTTTATGTTGGCATGATACTTCATGTGGAGGGCGTATATATGTAGTTGTAAACTAGTTAAGCTAGTATATGTAGTAGACTATATAAATAGTATGTATGTTTATGGTAGATATGTTATCTTAAAATTAGTATTTATTTTAGTTTATTTATTTTTTAGGAGTTCGTGATCATTCAAATACAGTTGGAGCTGGACCGTAATTTACTTTGCTTCTGAAGTTACATGCAAGATACCTTGCCATAAATTGCCCTGTTTAAATATTTATGTTGGTAGTAGTTATAATGGTGTACGTCCGAGTATGACTTGGGCTATATTGATGATGGCATTGATATGATAGGTGTGTGTATGACTTAGTTGTGTAGGATGTTTCCCAAAAGTTGTGTAACTTTCATGCCATGACACGTAGCATTATACGACACTGTGAGTGAGGGTTTATTGTGTTGGCACGAGCTTCCATATTCGGCTAGCTATCGGTACGAGCGGTTCGTGTGTCGGTGCATGTAGAATTTAGATTATATCTAATTTAGTGACTTACATTGAGATATGGGTTGTTCGACTCATTGATATGACTTATACCATTCATGGGCAGAGATGTCACGACCGGTACCCAGTGTAGGGGCACGAGAAGTGGGTACGCCCAGCCTACGCCGCAGTGTCGGTGGTAGAACGATTTCCTAGGTCACAACATCTAACACAGTATAAATGTAACTGCACAAGATATACTCTCCGAACAGAGGACAATATAGAAGGTACATCTCAATCACAATCTAAGGTAGAAATATCACGATATGATAGATATGAAGTCTCCAAAAGAAGTACAAATAGAAGAGAAATAAGTCTAAGTGTCTATACGACACTACAACAACAACATCCAAAACTAATATATCTCAGAAATATCAAAATAAGATAAGACAACAAGAAATAAGATAACTGTCTAGCTAACTAGCCTAAGCTAAAGGATGGTATCATCGACTGTTATAGGGTCCTCCTATGGAATCAGCTCATAGGTATCATTTATGTGGGCTCCATAGTAAGTGGTACAGAAGTCCTTATCGTCCTCTGTAATATTTTCAAAAGGTCCAGTCAGGACAGGAACTAGCACAATATATCTCACGCTGTTCATAATATGGCAGGAAAGTATAAAGCATGCAAAAGAGTAAGATACATGAACTGTAAAGAAAGATATGCATAAAAACATGAAGATATTTGATAATTGGAAATATATACATGATAGGTAAAAACTGTAAGTGATTAGTGATTTAGAGCGCAATATGGTTATGGAAACAAGTTAGGTTGCACATGAATAAGCTATGGAGTTCACATGAATAATCTACTGGAGATATGATCCACATAACCAATTCTACTCACCCATGCCCCAATCAATACACAAGGATCCATTCAAGTTATGTTACGCACATGATTTTACGTGGGCTCAATAAATGAGTGCACATGAATAATTTGCATATGAGGGGCTCAGTGATCATGAGAGTACATAAATCACATGAGTGCATATACATGAATAGTGAAAGCACATGAATACATGATATACGTAAAAAGTACATGACATGATGTATCCGATGCTCCCGAGGGGGATAACATCTCATAAAAATATCTATATAGTACCAATCCGTGATAACATCATGACAACATCAAGTAAAGTGATCTAGAGCAAGAATATAAATCCTAACAAGTATGAAACGATCAGAGAATATACTCGCCTGATACCCTGAGCAACTGGTGTATATCGGTGTCCGAACTGGAGTCACAAGGACCTATTATATGACATACAGGTTACAAAGAGTCCAATATTAAATAATTGAATTATACAATGAATTCTACATGCTCTAGGCCTCTCTAGGCCAAAAGTCAACTATAGGTCAACCTCTAGTCAACTTAGCTAAACTTGGACTATTGGTCAATGGCCAGCTAGGCTATTGGGTCCACATTGGTCTCTCTAGTCTAGACAAACTCTATATGAGGGATAATCCCCTAAATTAACCATATACCAAAACATATACCTAAGGTATATCACATATACAAACATATAATGTCTAATATTAACTCTAACTCATGCTACGTTACGTATCATCTATATAAATGTACCCTATATATGAGCCCTTCATATCAAGCCCTATGTCCAAGTATGGACTGGACTAATAGGGTAACAGGTCACACACTACCTATATATAACATATATCTATAACATACATATCTATATATATAATAAGTAGATCAAACCTTACCTATAAATGTAAAATCTCATATAAGTAGTCTGATCTCACAAAAGGACTGAAACAAGATGGGAGGGCAGTGTTCTGTTCCCATGTGATGTTCAAATCTGAACATTAAGGACAGAACAAGAGGGAATTGGGACTGCTCCAGATGTAGAGTGCAGGGCCAAATATAGGATATGCTAAGAAAGATATACAATGTGTTATGAGTGTTGCAGTGTACAATACAGGGTTAATGAGGATGCTGGACCTCTCCAGTGCAGTGTGTGTATGCAAGGGAGTTAATGTCTTCAGGATTTGTGTTGCAGGATATGAAATCTGAGTTCGGGCTTGAACTCAGCTCTGACCTGGCTCTCGTGTTTGCAGGTCAGAAACCAAATCCAGGGGATGAATGTCTACTGCAGGGAAATTAAAGCAGGGGAGAATGTAATACATATGTAGGACATAATCATTTAGGCAGTGATATGTAATGGGAAAATGTAGTAGGATCTTACATACAGTGTACTGTGCAGTGGTTCATAAGTTGCAGGACATCTAGTATGTATGCATCAAGTGAAGATGCAGGATATGCTAATGGGATGACATGCAGGGAATGTCTATGTGCTCTGATACACACAGGGCCATTTGAGTCTGATACTCCTAATGTGTAGTGAGTATACCAATTGAGAGTGCAGAATATTAAGTAAGGCAGTGAAACAGTGGTCTGATATGTAGTATGCCAATATACAATGGCTAAATGGAAGATGCAAGGGCAAGACATATGTGTAGGGCCACTATCCAACTCCCAATTGAACATATCCCTAAGGAAAACAGATCTAAACAATATAACTGAACACTAAGAGTGGCAGGACAGATGTGAACATGATGCAGGACATCTATCCTTATACTCAAAATCAGATACAACCATCTGATACTATAAGGCAACATAGGCTAACAACTAAGGAATGTGGACAGGACAAGAACAGTACCTGGACTAGAACTAAACTAAGGAAATGAACTCTCAAGAAAAGGTACCAAGGTATTCCATAAACATAATTTAAACTAATGTGTAGTGTAAGATAGTATGAAGGCAGACATGGCATATATCCCCTGGTCTGGACATTGCTTGTCTGTACAAGTGAAGAATGGCTAAAACCAAAGAGTGTCAATAGGTAGGAGGTGCAGAACAAAGCTAACACATATAGTGAACCACTCAAGATGGTCAGATACACTCCTCCTTCCCAAAGTTCTGAACTAAAGTAGTGGCAGTAAACTAATGGAAGATGCAGTAAAGAAAATGCATTCCTCTACATGCCTGACATTAAAACCAATGTATGTAGTGGATGCAAGGTAGGTGCAGGACATATGGCCAAATGCAGTATGTATTCTGATGTATGCAGGACCAAGACCTACATATACAGTAGTCTTTTGGGGATGCAGGGTAATGTTCTGATACCATGTTGTATCAGTAGAGGATACAGTGAAGGTAATTGGCCAATGCAACATGCAGTAAAATCAAATGGAATGAATGCAGGGAAATAAAACCCAAGGATAGGACCATCTCATAAATTAGCTATTGCTCATGTTCAAGTATCCATTTGTAGGTAATGAGCACTGAATTGGGCAGGTAATGATATGGCCATCTTGTATGCAGGACAATTACAATGATGCAGGGGGGCTCGACTGGACAAGAAAAAGGGGGTAACATGCAGATGTTTTCTGAACCTATCTGGGAGTTCATGAGGGGTGATATAGGGATAAGACTGAACATTCACTCTACAGCAGGATGGTGTGGAAAGGAAGGGACTCATGGGATGTTATTAAATTGGGCAAAAGTAAATGGGTGTGGCTAGGTGGACATGTACAGTTTGTATTCGAGCTTAACCTAGGGTGACTGAACTAAGAAGGTCTGTACTACCAAGTATAACTAATACCAAAACTAGAGAACTGAACAAAAGCAATGTAGGGACCCTATGACATGAACCTGGGGGTCTGGACAAAGAAGGAGGAACAATGTCCATTGATTGGTCATGTTCAAATTTGAACTATAGCAGAACAAAATGCAATTTGTGGCAAACATCCAAGGATATTCAAGGCTGGACACTGAATATGGTATAGGTAGTGTACAGGTGATTAAGAGTTAGGCAGGAATGAGAGTAGTGCTAATTATAGTGGAAGCAGGACATAGGGTTGCAGGCCATTTGAATATTTTGTGGCAGTTCAATATAGTAGATTTGGTTTGAAGGTGCAGGACAGTGCAAAGAGTGATGCTCGACTGAACCAAGTTCAAATATGAGCCAAAGAGGCTTGAAATGGAAAAAGTCAGATGAAATGAGGGGTTTAGGACAGCATTACAGTCACACAAACATGGACAGCAATGACTGCACAACCTAAGAACCAGTGATTCTCCACAAGGCAAAACCCTATGACCCCGAGCCTTCCCAAGACCAATTTGGTCAACCAAACAATCTCAAATCGCAGTCAAACAACCTAAAATGCTAACACATCCTATAACCAACGTAAACATCCAACCAAAACTGAAATTAAACATTCCAAAGCTCTATGAGTCATTTCATCGAACACTTGATGTGTGTATCTGATGCTCTCGTAATACGTACATCAAACAAATCCGAAATTGACCCAACTTGTTCCTAATGCAAGAGGGATCCTAAATGGATGCATCTACAACAAGGAATGTGAATTTAGAGGGTTTAGAGGGCTCTTACCAATTGGGAGTTGGAATTCTAATAAAAAGTTTCTAGATCTAGAATCTCCTCCAAGCATCAAGGCTCCAGATCCTTTCAAATCCTTCCTGGCTAGCCAACAGAGTTTTCTCCTCTCCAAGAGGAAGAAAATAAACCTAATTTAGGAAAATTTGGATGAGAAAATGGTGTGAAAGCAATTTGGGGGAAAAGCTTCAAATTAGGGTTAGGTTTTGAATGAAAGAGGAAGAAAGATGATGAAGTGGGGCTTTATATAAAGAGTGGGCTGCCCCTTGAGGTTAGGGTTAGGTTTTGGGTCTAATGGAGAAAGTCTAAGGAGTCCCTCTCTAATTGTCATGACAAGTTTATAAGGAAGGGCCAATTCTCACTTAGTGTTTTAGTCAAATAAATTCCAATTGGTTTCTAGCTTAATTAGAGATTAACTAACTAGTTAGAATGAATTTAAGGTTTATCTAAACTCACTAGCTAAGCCTCTCTTGGTCATGACTAAAATCTAACCAATATGATTATAAGGTTTTACCAAATTATATCACTAACAAAATTTATTTAATTAAAATAATATAAAAATAATCAAGAATTCATCAATTGATATTACTAACATGATTTAATCCATTAATTAATAACTAAAATAATTAATTTCAGAAAAGTTCAAAAATACTCTCATTTTAGAAAAGTGGGTGTTACAGGAGAAGACTACTAGTAGGCGTATGAGACAGCCCCTTTAGACTGCGTAATCTCTGGAGGAGACTACGGAGTCATGAGTCTCATAGTTTCATAGTTGCATGTTTGGCTCGTAGCTCGTAGTTCATAGCGTCGGCTCTTGATCCGATATTGGCATGTGATTCGGTGCTATATACTTATCACCTACCCATATGCCCAACCATTTTCAACATGCATTCACATATTACGGTAAGATATTGTACTTATCCCTAACCATAATATGGGACAATGTCTTATCATGGAATAGTGGGCCAGACCTTGTCTTTGTTTGGTTGTGGGTGTGGTTCTTATTTTGACGATAAGATAGTGGACCATGTGGTGGTTCGGGTTATTCATTCAGTTTGTATTATGGAATGGGATAATGTCTTGTCGCAGAATAGTTTAACATACTGTAGCCTCCCTTCCCAGAATTTTTGAAATATTTTTTTGATTTAAATAGTGATTTTAGAATTTTTATAAATAATTATTTAGTTAGTTTTTACGGTAGATAATTTTAATCACGGTTAAGAATTGGAGTACAAGGTGACCAGAAATCGTGGCACGGATAGTGCAGTAGCGTGCTTTAACTAGTGTGTTAGCCCTGGTAGGGAAGGCCGAGCCATAGTGACGTCCTAACTAGGAAAATCAGACTAAGTTGTGACTTAACCCTTAATGAAAATTTTATTTATTATTTAATTATAGTATTGAGTTTATGGGAACCCGGTTGTACCGAACCTGTCCAGATTAGGCCCAAGTCAAATCCAAGCCCATATACGCAGGTAGTGGACCAAATACGGCCTTGTAGTCATGTTTGGTAAATACAAATATTCTTGTATATATTTTTAGGAATTGACACTTATTTTCTAAATATTTGTTATAGGTGGATTATAAGTATTATCATTATTTTAATAGTGTTTACAATATTTGTATGATCTTCTGGAGTCAGATAAGTAGAGTGCAGGTTATATCCATCAGAAACGAATACTGGAGTATTATTATTATTATTATTATTATTATTATTATTATTATTATTATTATTATT
This sequence comes from Iris pallida, assembly GCA_029216955.1. Classification (NCBI taxonomy): domain Eukaryota; kingdom Viridiplantae; phylum Streptophyta; class Magnoliopsida; order Asparagales; family Iridaceae; genus Iris; species Iris pallida. The sequence continues at coordinate 3,622,142 of JANAVB010031219.1, forward strand.
ATTATTATTATTATTATTATTATTATTATTGTTGTTGTTGTTGTTGTTGTTGTCGTTGTGGTTATTGAGTATAAATTATTTATTATTATTAGCTATTATTATTTTATTCTTTATCAAAAAGATAAATATATGTGCGTATGTGTGTGTGTGTGTGTGTGTATATATATATATATATATTGTGTGTGTGTGTGTGTATATATATATATGTGTGTGTGTGTGTGTGTGTGTGTGTGTATATATATATATATATATATATATATATATATATATATATATATATATATATATATATAGTATGTATACTTGCTATGAGAATAATATATGTATATATTGAAATATTTCGTTGTTTGTATTAGTATGATTAATATTAAGTTTATTGTCATTATAGTAAATAAAATTTATTTATTTTAAATAAGTTTATCAATATATGTATATACGTATTCCTATATAGGGATTTATATTTTAAACTTGTGTTTATATATACATATATGTGTAACATTTGTACATATATAAGTGTATAAATGTAAGTATCTATATATAGTTAAATAGGAGTAATAAATAAAGCAATTATATCCCAGCCGGGCCCAAGCCCATCGAATCCCAACCCAGCCTATCTTCCAAAAGAAAACAGAGGAGCAGTAGCAACCCAGTATCATGCCCATACCATGATCACGCAAGCCAGTGTACAACAGAGCACAGCATGTACAACTCAGCCATCAAGCAAACCCAGGGCTGTCAGCCATATAGATATAACCGAAGTTATATAGGTAGCCGAGAAACCCGGGAGAGAGAACAGGAGAGAATCTCTAAAAAACTCAAACCCTAATTAATTCCCTCCGATCCCAGACCCCAAGTGCCGCCCTGCGAGTCTTCCCGGCCGCCTGCCTCCGCCGGAGGTCGCCGAAAACCGCCGCTGGAGGCGCGCACGCGCAGAGGATAGAAGACCCCAACCGCAGCAACCACCCGAATGGTCAACTTCAAAGGTAACTTTCTTCCTAGTTCTTCCATCGAATCTCGAACCAATTGGTTCGATAGAAGCACAACATATAGGCCTTTAGACCTCTTCAATTAGATCGAACCTAGATGGCCAAGGTTGTCCAAAAAATTGAAGTGAAGTCGACGAAATAACTGGTCGAAAACAGAGCGTAAGACAGTCCAATCATCCATATTGGAAGCCAGTTTTCGAACTACCTATTAGGGTTTTCAAAAATCTAATTAGACACAATGGAAGACAACATATAGGGCATGGAGACCTCATTAATAGTTTTATTTATTGTGGTTTAGACAGTAGTAGAAATCAGATTGAAAATCATAAAAAATATGTTTCGAAAACTAGAAATTCCCTCGATACGACGTGCGTCCCGCCAATCCGGGCGACGTGATCGCGAACCAAAGACATCGAAAGCTGCGTAATGGCTTCGTGGTTGTGTGGACTTTGACGAAATTCGAATTGGTCGCGTGTGCACGACGAATTTGATGCGTATCCGTCAAAATTCCCCGTATCGGCCTCTGTACAAATTTTCCCAATTACTTTATGTACGTTCATCAGATCGAGACAAAACTTACACCAACAGGACCATATCATTTTTTTGGTCCTGTACGCCAAGTTTGGTCCGATTCTGAGACAGTTGATCAGATCGTCGTTTCGCGGGCCCCACGGTCCGACTCAACGGGTGATTTTGTGCACGGCCCACCGGAATCCAAAACTGGACATACGGTTGGGTTCGTATGAGAAAATCGGATCTGTAGACATGTAGTTTGACGACTTTAGAGACCGTTAACTCTGGTACGCTTTTCGGTGCAAAGCGGGTTCAACGGCGAACATCGTTTTTGCCCGAAATTATCGTTTTGCCCCTGTGTCCAGAATTGGACTTAAGGATAGACAATCCTAGCTAATTTGACTATTCTGAGAACACTGGTAATATTTATTTCAGCTTTCGGAGACAGTTGTGATGACTTGGACTTCCTGACTTATTGATTGGAGTTACATTGTTGGTTCTTCGTGCAACCTCCAGGCAAATATACCTTGCCTCCCTCTATAGTTTATTTACATGCATATTTCTATTATTATATAGTTTTACTAGTTGGTTATTACTTGTGATTTGTATATCGTGCATGCTAGTATAGCTATAGTCCTTGTACATGGTTAACCTTATAGTTCATATTTGATTGGTTCTCTCGTGTATCGTGATTGGGTCGCGTCGTATCTTCACCTGTATCTTGACTGAGTCGTGTGCAAGTATGTGTGAGTGAACTGCTATTTTTTTGTCTTTTCCACAACCTGCGAGTCCACACACGGGGAGAGGGTTGTACTTTGCACCTGCGAGTCCACATACGGGGCGAGGGTGATTTGTCTTGAAACTGACCCGCGAGTCCACATTTGGGGCGAGGGTTGGTATTCCATTGATCTTCCAGCAGTTCATTTATGCATACTTGATCCCGTATCCGTGTTCATAGTTACCTGTCAGTAGCCACATGTCAGCCTCCTGTCTAGTTCCTGTTTATACCCTGGTTATATTATTGCATGATTAAACTGTTAGATAGGCATGTTTTATGTATCTTGCTAGTCCTCTGTGGACCTGATGATCTCTTCAGGTTTAGGGACTACATGGAGTTAGTTAGCAGAGCAGGATGGTAGAGGATTGCGATGTTTGATACAGGTATTTGCTTGTGATATTTCTTTATTATCCTCTCGTGCTTTATATTCAGTACCATGATATACTCTGCTTATTTATAGACTCATATCATTCTTGGAGTCTAATCGAACAATATGCTAATGGGCTGCAGACCATGACCCATACTTGTTCATTCTTATTTTATATGATTCCTGTTGATTGAGATATAGTTTAGATTAGCCATGATACCATGACCTTGACAGCTTATACGTACTCGAGTCGGGCTGGAGTCCGCTCGATACGTAGCTGGCTTGCTCACGAGCTCGCGTCCGAAAAGCGGGTGCGGGTCGTGACAAATTTTTGTGGTGGCCCATGCAGGTCAGAGCATATCGTATCGGTTACGTAACTGTACCGGTACGAGCATGCGACAACTGACTAAACCCTTAGAAATTTCAATCCACTCTGCTTTGAAAATTCTCTTAGAAATTCTCTACCCTTTTTGAAACTTCGTATTCGTTCTCGATTATTCTCCCTTGCCTTCTTATACCATTGGTTCTCGTCCCTTCCTATTCCAGGGTGACGAATGATCGTGCGGTCTAGGATTCATTAGAAATTCTTAAATATAGTATAATATTGCATGATTATTGAGTTTTGGTTGTTTATAGATAAGAGGGATTATAGATGCCATATGCCCGAGATATCTATTGGATAGTGATGTTAGCAACTAGTTGGATGTTACGAGATTTTATTGACCGTATTTTGAGGAGTAGTATGACCAAAGGTGGGTAGAGGTCCTCAAGTATTCGGAGTTATAAAAATGACTAGAGAAGGTCATAAATATTTTTGGAGAAATTAAATTTAAGGAGATTAAAGTAATAGTAGGCTTTGATTTTTAAGGAATAGTTATGAATTAGAATTTTGATGACGAAATTATTTTTAAGGTGGGTAGATTTGTAGCCTCCCTTCCCAGAATTTTTGAAATATTTTTTTGATTTAAATAGTAATTTTATAATTTTTATAATTGATTATTTAGTTAGTTTTTACGGTAGATGATTTTAATCATGGTTAAGAATTGGAGTACAAGGTGACCAGAAATCGTGGCACGGATAGTGCAGTAGCGTGCTTTGACTAGTGTGTTAGCCCTGGTAGGGAAGGCCGAGCCATAGTGACGTCCTAACTAGGAAAACCAGACTAAGTTGCGACTTAACCCTTACCGAAGATTTTATTTATTATTTAATTATATTATTGAGTTTTAGGGAACCCGGTTGTACCGAACCTGTCCAGATTAGGCCCAAGTCAAATACAAGCCCATATAGGCATGTAGTGGACCAAATACGGTCTTGTAGTCATGTTTGGTAAATGCAAATAATCTTGTATATATTTTTAGGAATTGACAATTATTTTCTAAATATTTGTTATAGGTAGATTATAAGTATTATCATTATTTTAATAGCGTTTACAATATTTGTATGATTTTCGGAGTCAGATAAGTAGAGTGCAGGTTATATCCATCAGAAACGACTACTGGAGTATTTTAATTATTATTGGGATTATTACTATTATTATTATTATTATTATTATTATTATTATTATTATTATTATTATTATTATTATTATTATTATTATTGTCGTTGTGGTTATTGAGTATAAATTATTTATTATTATTAGCTATTATTATTTTATTCTTTATCAAAAGATAAATATATGTGCGTATGCGTGTATATATATATATATATATATATATATATATATATATATATATATATATATATATATATATATATATATATATATATATATATATATATATATATATTTTTATATATATATAAATATATATATATATATATATATATATATATATATATATATATATATATATACATTTGTATATATATATATATATATATATATATATATATATATATATATATATATATATATATATATATATATATATATATATGTACAAATGTATATATATATATATATATATATATATATATATATATGTACAAATGTATATATATATATATATATATATATATATATATATATATATATATACATTTGTACATATATATATATATATATATATATATATATATATATATATATATATATATATATATATACATTTGTACATATATATATATATATATATATATATATATATACATTTGTACATATATAAGTGTATAAATGTAAGTATCTATATATAGTTAAATAGGAGTAATAAATAAAGCAACTATTTCCCAGCCGGGCCCAAGCCCATCGAATCCCAACCCAGCCCATCTTCCAAAAGAAAACAGAGGAGCAGTAGCAACCCAGTATCAAGCCCATACCATGATCACCCAAGCCACCGTACAACCAAGCATAGCATGTGCAACTCAGCCATCAAGCAAACCCAGGGCTGTCAGCCATATAGATATAACCGAAGTTATATAGGTAGTCGAGAAACCTGAGAGAGAGAACAGGAGAGAATCTCTAAAAAACTCAAACCCTAAGTAATTCCCTCCGATCCCAGACCCCAAGCGCCACCCTGCGAGTCTTTCGGCCGCCTGCCTCCGTCGGAGGTCGCCGAAAACCGCCGCTGGAGGCACACGCGCGCAGAGGACAGAAGACCCCAACCGCAGCAACCACCCGAATGGTCAACTTCAAAGGTAACTTTCTTCCTAGTTCTTCCATCGAATCTCGAACCAATTGGTTTGATGGAAGCACAACATATAGGCCTTTAGACCCCTTCAATTAGATTGAACCTAGATGGCCGAGGTTGTCCAGAAAATCGAAGTGAAGTCGACGAAATAACTGGCCGAAAACAGAGCGTAAGACAGTCCAATCATCCATATTGGAAGCCAGTTTTTGAACTACCTATTAGGGTTTTCAAAAATCTAATTAGACACAATGGAAGACAACATATAGGGCATGGAGACCTCATTAATAGTTTTATTTATTGTGGTTTAGACAGTAGTAGAAATTAGATTGAAAATCATTAAAAACATGTTTCGAAAACTAGAAATTCCCTCGATACGATGTGCGTCCCGCCAATCCGGGCGACGTGGTCACGAACCGAAGACATCAAAAGCTGCATAATGGCTTCATGATCGTGTGGGCTTTGACAGAATTCGAATTGGTCGCGCGTGTGCGACGAATTTGATACGTATCCGTCGAAATTTCCCGTATCGACCTCTGTACAAATTTTCTCAATTACTTTGTGCACGTTCGTCAGATCGAGACAAAACTTGTGCCAACAGGACCGTATCATTTTTCTGGTCCTGTACGCCAAGTTTGGTCCGATTCTGAGACAGTTGATCAGATCGCCGTTTCGCAGGCCCCACGGTCCGACTCAACAGGTGATTTTGTACACGGCCCACCGGAATCCAAAACTGGACATACGGTTGGTTTCGTATCGAAAAACCAAATCCGTAAACATGTAGTTTGACGACTTTAGATATCTTTGACTCTGGCACGCTTTTCGGTGCAAAGCGGATCCAACCGCGGACATCATTTTTGCCTAAAATTACCGTTTTACCCCTGTGTCCATAATTGGACTTAAGGACAGGCAATCATAGCTAATTTGACTATTCTGAGAACATTGGTAATATTTATTTCAGCTTTCGGAGACAGTTGTGATGAATTGAACTTTCTAACTTATTGATTGGAGTTACATTGTTGATTCTTCGTGCAACCCCCAGGCAAGTATACCTTGCCTCCCTCTATAGTTTATTTACATGCATATTTTTATTATTATATAGTTTTACTAGTTGGTTATTACTTGTGATTTGTATATCATGCATGCTAGTATAGCTATAGTCCTTGTACATGATTAACCTTGTAGTTCATATTTGAATGGTTCTCTCGTGTATCGTGATTGGGTCGCAACGTGTCTTCACATGTATCTTGACTGAGTTATGTCTGCAAGTATGTATGAGTGAACTGCTATTCCTTTGTCTTTCCCATAACATGCGAGTCCACACACGGGGCGAGGGTTGTCCTTTGCACCTGCGAGTCCACATACGGGGCGAGGGTGATTTGTCTTGAAACTGACCCGCGAGTCCAGATTCGGGGCAAGGGTTGGTATTCCATTGATCTTTCAGCAGTTCATTTATGCATACTTGATCCCGTATCCGTGTTCATAGTTACCTGTCAGTAGCCACATGTCAGCCTCCTGTCTAGTTCCTGTTTATATCCTGGTTATATTATTGCATGATTAAACTGTTAGATAGGCATATTTTATGTATCTTGCTAGTCCTCTGAGGACCTGATGATCTCTTCAGGTTTAGGGACTACATGGATTTAGTTAGCAGAGCAGGTTGGTAGAGGATTGTGATATTTGATACAGGTATTTGCTTGTGATATTTCTTTATTATCCTCTCGTGCTTTATATTCAGTACCATGATATACTATGCTTATTTATAGACTCGTATCATTCTTGGAGTCTAATCGAACAATATGCTAATGGGCTGCAGACCATGATCCATACTTGTTCATTCTTGTTTTATATGATTCATGTGGATTGAGATATAGTTTAGATTAGCCATGATACCATGACCTTGACAGCTTATACGTACTCGAGTCGGGCTAGAGTCCGCTCGATACGTAGCTGGCTTGCTCACGAGCTCGCATCCGAAAAGCGGGTGCGGGTCGTGACACATACCTTGTCCTTGTTTGGTTATAGGGGTGGTTCACTGCATCGATGGCGGAATACTGGACTATGTTGTTATCCAAGCTATTTATTTTATGTTTATATTTATTCAGTTCATATTATGATATGTTCCTTCTGTATCTTGTTACGTCCCTCTGAGGACCTGGTGATCTCTCCATGTTATTGTGGAGCACTTATAGATAGATAGATGGATGGTTGTAGGATGTGGAAAATTATGACACGCTGTCATTTTAATCCATACGCTCAAGGCCATACGCTTATCAAAAGCCATACGCTTAGTGGATATTTTATTATTTCTTCTTAAAGTGGCAGCACAGCATATATTAAATGAAGAATGAATCTGACGTCTCGTCTTTCGTGTAAAGATAGTTGTCATGAAAAGAGCAACCGTCGTATAGGATTTCGAAGAGTTGGTTTTGTCTTTTACGAGGACAGCTCAGCAGATCATTAATGCAGAGTTATTATTACTGACAGTCTGTCAGCCGTCATATCTGTAGTCACGACGCTCGAGAAAATCTTTTGACAGTTATTAGAAGATATGGCGTATCAGAGAAGATTGATGATGGCCACGTGGCCATTTCTTCAGTGAGCGTATGAAATCTATACGACTCCTTCCTTCTCCAGTGAGCGTATGAAGTCTATACGACTCTTTCCTTCTCCAGTGAGCGTATGAAGTCTATACGAATCCTTCCTCATCAAGTGAGCGTACGACTCTTGTTCAGTCAAGTGAGCGTATGAACTCCGTACGACTCCTTGATGACCAAGTAAGCGTATCAGCTTTATTTTGTTTCTACATCATCCAAGTCAGCGTATAACTCTCCTTCAACGAGGCAGCGTATTACAGCAACCACATCCAGGATTACAGTCAACACACGTTCTCACGTGTCCTGTACTCAGTTATCCACTTCTTCAGAAGTTATCCAACGTGGCATCCATGCCATCAATCTCTCCTGAACATGCTTCACTACTTTCAACCGCACGCTAATGTGTCTCCATCAGAATTTGCCACGCGTCCCTGCAGTTATGCACACGTCAAGTAACTACCTGAGCGTATGCTTAAGGACAGTTATCCTGAACTCTATAAAAGAGAGTTTCTTCATCTTCATCAGAGACTACAGTCAATTTCAGAGAGAACAGAGAGATTGCCCAGTTACTATCCAAGTTCTTCAAAGTTCGAGTATTCTTCATCGCATCGTCCAAGGGATAAAGTAATCGTCTTCTAGATTAGATTCCTACAGTTGTAATTTTCTCAGATACAAAATAAATAAAGTGAATTTATTTATGGAAAATAAATTGGCGACTCTGCTGGGGAAAGCTGTCTCCTCCAACGAGATAGCAACAACTCAATGCGATACTTCGTCGATCGGCTTGACGAAGAAGACGATGGTTGTACAATTCGACCAATCGGCTTATGAAGAAATGCTCAAGGCGAAGGAGGGCCGCACTGCTTCCTCCGCTCTTCCTACTGCCAAGAAGAAGGGACTCTCCGTCTATGTCCCTAAGTCTTCTGCAGCAGTTCGAGACGCTTCTGTCACTTCTCATGCTGACAAGAACATGTCTTCAACTTCCATGAAGCACAATTCGGCTTCTCTGAACACGGCAACAGTGGCTTCTCCTAGTCACGCTGACAAAATTGGTTCTTTAACCAAGTCAGCGTGTACAAGGAAAACCATCTCTGGACAAGTCAAAGTCCCTTCTCCCTCTACTCTTACGACAGCAGTCGGCTCTTTAGCCATTGATGACTCTGAGCGTATGGTATTCAAAGGGCAGCGTACGGCAAAGGCAGCGTACAAAAGCCAACATCAGGCAGCGTACGCTAAGCCAAAGCCAGCGTATGCTAATAAAAAGGCAGCGTATGACCAGAAGTCCAAACTGAAGTCAGCGTATGCTAACAGATACAGTCCTTTGACTGTTTCTCAAAATCAGGCTGGGGGTTCTCTTCCACAGAACATACAAATGATTCCCCCTCAACTTGCACATCTTGTGCCAACCAAGGAGAAAGACTCTTTAGTCAACTCCTCTACTCCTAAGGTCTTTACCTCTGGAGTTAATTTGACTAGTACTCTTACTAGATCAAACAATAGAAAACGCCTTTTGGCTAATTCCTCCAAAGATGGATTATTACCGACTCCCAGTCGGAATAATACCCATCTTCCTTCTCTCCAAATTTCTCGATCTGAGAAAGGCAAATTACAAGTATCCAAGACGGATATCAAAGTCAGATCTCCTACGGATCTTCATAACAAGCTTAATGAGAATCGTCTCGGTTCCACTGAGATAAGTATATTAGACCCTGATGCAGAATATGCCAGGAACTATGTGGCTCAAATTAATTAGTCTTTATACACTCAGAAACCAAGAAGACAGAAGAACAAAAGACAAGTTTCTACACAGAAACTATCTTCAAGTACTTCCCAATCTGTTCCTACAGATCTTCGGGAGTATTTGCAAAATAAACGGAGAATTGACACTCCGTCAGGTTATGATATTGCTCATATTTGTCATGAAAAGCATGGTTGCAACTTCCAACCTCGAGTTGTAATTCAATGTTGTTGTTCACCAAAAAGACAATCTGTTTTCGAACGGATTCAATATGAACCAATGTTGGATGAAGATGAACCTCTTTATGCTTCTGTCAACATGACCTCCAGAAATATTGGGGATAGCATACGGTCTGATGCTATATCAGACTCTGAAGATGGTGTTTATCTCGGCACCCGATCCAGGACCAGAGCCTCTTCTTCTCATCCAAGTGGTAATCCGGAAATCACAGAAGACTTCCTTGGAGAATCCAATTTTCCAGTATTGACTCCCGTAAAAAGCTTCGAAAAAGATACTGATTCACACAGTGATGATTCAGAACAGACTGTTTCGTCATCTATTCCTCGAATGATTACCACTTACATGGCAGAGGGCGATCATGAACCTTCAACTAGCACCGAAGCTCACGAATAAAGGATTTCTTCCTTAGAACAATAGTTGCGAGCTATGGCAGATACATTGAATGCTATGCACACTCTTATGCAAGCTCAGCATCAAACTCAGCAAGTCCAACAGACAGCTCCTCTAGTTATATTAAATACTCCTGTTGTTCCAAACCCGAAACCCTCTACTATTCCGGGGGTACAATCTAATGTTCCTGTACAACCCACTCCAAGTCAGTCTGGAGCTGGGGGTGGTACATATGCTGCAGTCCCTCCTCCTAATTACACTCAACAAGTTACAACTCCCCAATCTTCTGGAATTGTTTCTGAAGAGTTAAAGAATCTCCGAACTCAATTCGAGGCATTCAAACAAAAGGATGGTTTGCAAAGGTTAGGTATCAAGCAACCTTACCCGATAGAATGGAAGCAGGTATCGTATCCACCAAAATACAAACCTCCGACCATCTCTTTCTATGATGGGACAACCTCCCCAAGTCAGTTCATTAATCATTTTGAAGTAATGACTGATCAACTGCAACCAAGTGACGCCCTCCTTACTCGGGTGTTCATTGGATGTCTCAAAGGAACGGCTTATGAATGGTATAGAAGTCTCCCTGATGGGTGCATTACCTCATTTGCCGGTTTCAAGCAAATGTTTCTTGAACGATTCTATGAAGGGCTTAACGATATGACCATGTCAGCCCTCATAAGAATTAAACAGAAAAATAATGAAACCACCGAGGACTTCATTGAAAGATTCAGAAGAGAAGCCCTCAAAATGCCTCTCGGAACTCCCGATGCTGTTACCATCGACACTTGCAAGTCGAATCTCTTACCAATTATCAGCATGTGGACAGGATCCACTCAGTTCCAAGATTGGCCTTCTTTCATTGTCAGTGCCAAGGCTGCTGAAGTCAGTGCTGAGACCTTCAAGGGTCTGGGGGTACAAATGGCTCCCAAGGAATCAAATCAGAGTGCTAGCAATAGTACTCGACCCAACAATCGCAAAGGGAAAGAAGCTCTTGAAGTCAATCTCCAAAGCAGTAGTCAAGAGGTAAAGACTACCCAAGCTACTCCAGCTCCAACAAATCAACAACAGAGACCTCCTCGGCCGAAGGAAGAATATTCTTTCGACGATGATGATGTTCAGGGTATCTTTGAATGCTTGCTCAAAGGTAATAAGATTCAATTGCCAGAAATTAAAAAGCCTGATGAAGCCAATAAGACAGATCATCCAAAATACTGTCCATATCATAGAATGCTAGGTCATACAATCCGGTCTTGCTATGTATTAAAAGGGAAGATTCAAGAGATGATTAAATCAGGAGCTGTGACATTAACACCCAAAGACAAAACAGTCACAGCAAATGTAATTTCAATGCAGTTCGGTGACTTCCCTCCCTTAATGGTAGAAAGTGGGATTGTTCCTATCCCCAAAGCAACTCTCGAAGTTGTAAACATCCCACCAGCACAGAATGACGGACTTGTTCCTGTCACAACCAAGAAGGGAGAGATCATGTGGATTCATCCAGATTTAATGACGGAGTTTGAAACGTCTTCCTCTTCTCCTCGGAAGACTCCATCATCTAAAAAGAAGCTCGGGAAGACTAAGTCATGCAATGTGACTTCTAGTTTCACACCCAATTTTTATTTAACTTCTACTTTCATCTCAGCAGGAAATTCACTCCCTACGGAGATAAAATCTGTATCTCAATTTGAAGATAGGTACAAGCCTGCTTTTCATCTATACAGTTCACAATCTCGTGAATTGATGGCGAAGATGGATTATGATCTAGCCACTGCTCCTGGTTTGAACTCAGGCAAGGGACTCCGAGCACCTTTGGCCATCACTATGAGACATAATCAATCTCGTGTTGGCCTTAGTTTCTGGAATGAAGCTCTCATCAAACATAAAAGAACCAAGAGCAAGATAAAGAATTGTAACATGGTTTCCATAGACCCTGAACCAGAATCTGAAGTTGAAGTTCATGCTGGAACTCGGTCAGGAAAAATATATCTGAAAGATTATGCTGAAGTTCCTGAAGAAACTTCTGATGTCCCTCCGGTTCCAGCTCCAACTCCAGTCTCTACTGAAGAGCCTTTAAATGTTCCTGTTGAGACAGTTCCTTCTAAACCAACAGCAGCTGACAAAGGCAAACAACAAGTCCGCTTCGACAAACCATTGAAGAAGTCATCTCCTACAGGACTTGAAAAGCCTTATAATTTTGATATATTGGCTCAACTAGCCAATATCCCAGCTAAATTATCAATCTTCGAGCTCTTACGCCTCTCTAAAGAGACTCGAGAAACTCTAAGTGAAGCACTGCTGCAAGCAGAAACCTGCCTAACTCTTCTCAAGAAGCTGGAAACAGAATCTGTTTCTCATTGCCATAATGTATTGGAATTTATTCCAAACATTACCTTTACGCAGGACGATATGCTGCTAGAGGATAATCGACATGACCGTCCTTTGTATCATACAGGATATATTGATTCTATGAAGGTTGATCGTCTCTTGATTGATCCATGATCTGCTCTCAGTATTATGCCAAAAGCTATGCTAGACGCACTGAAGATACCTGTACATAGCCTTTCCAGCACTATCACTACCATCTTGGGATTTAATCAAGGAAAAAGTGAGCCTTTGGGCAAGATTCGCCTCAAATTTCAAATAGGCGATCTTCGTACTAAAGTTACTTTTTACATCATCGACAATCATGGTTGCTCATACAATGCTCTGTTGGGGAGACCATTCTTGCATGAACATAATGTCGTTCCTTCGACTCTTCATCAGTATTTCAAATATGTTGATGATAATGGAGAAGTTCAAAAGGAGGTTGCAGATCTCTATCCATTCAAAGGAGTTGAAGCTTACTTCAATGACGCTCGCATGTACAAAGATGAATACTCAAAAGTCTTGCAAGCTATGGATAATGATGATGAGATAGCAAAAGTTGGCACTTTTGTTATTCCTGTAAAAGGGCGTATCACTCCTCCGCAGTCTGTTAAATCATCTGAAGAAGGCTCACTAATAATTCCTGTTAGTGGACGTACTACTTCATCACATGCCCAAGCTCTACAAGGCTCACTGATAATTCCTGTCAGTGGACGTACCACTCCCCCTTTGTCTTCTCAGGCTAGATCAGATACTCTAGTCATTCCAGTCAGTGGACGTACTACTTATCCACGATCTTCTTCAAGGGAGCTCACCTCTTCTGAGCCTTTTGTTATCGATCTTAATCGAAACAAAACTTCTGATCGCTCTTCTTCTCCCCCTTTTGTCATTAATTTGACTAAGTCTGATAAGGCTCAGCCTTCTGTTGTAAATAAAGTATTTAATATTAATGAAGCATCTCCTTTGCAGTATATTGATGTCTGTAATCATGTACAAAGTTATTTACAATTGCTAGATAGCTTAGAGTCACTAACTATAGGGGTTGTTCAAACTCTTCATACAGACGTATCATTGGAATCCATACAAAAATCATACTTCGTGGTCCCTGCTAGAAAAAAGGGAGAAAATCCAATCTTCTTTTATAAAGGACCCTAGAATCCTCCTAACTTGGAAGAAGATGACATAAACGATGATACTGGAAGGTTACAACTGCGTCGCTACAGTCAACAATCCAAAAATATCATTAAGAATATGGGTTATGACTTTAGAACCAGTCTCAATAATGGAAAAGGAAGAAGAATGCCTGTTCGAATTCCTCCATTAAAATACGGAAGGACAAAATGTGGTTTAGGTTACATTGCTCCTACCTCCTTTATCAACATCGTCCATGAAGATTCAAAATCCGATGAAGACGAACGATCTGAGTCTTCTGATTCCTTCTCTTGGGATTCTGACACGAGTATTGGCGATATCCATCGTTCGATTCTATCCATCAATATGGTCTCCGTTGATGGCCCGCAGGAAAATGATGAAGATGAGGATGATTTTGAAATATCATCCGAATCGGAACAATGGGCTCAAAGATTAGATAATCAATAGAAATTCAGGTTCGAGCAGAGGGAACCTCCTACCGAAGATAAACTGATCCAAATTGATGTTGGTGAAGAAGGTTCTCCTAAACCAATATTCATCAGTGAAAGTCTTTCAGAAACGGATAAGCAAGACATGATCAAACTTATTCGTGATTATATAGATGTCTTTGCCTGGAGTTACGAAGATATGCCAGGACTAGATCCAAAGATTGCAATGCACAAACTCAATATCATGCCAAATGCTAAACCGGTCAAACAACAACAGCGACGATTTCGTCCAGACATCATGGATACAATTGAAGCTGAAGTCAACAAGCTTATGGCTTCTGGATTTATTCGAGAGGAACAACATCCTGAATGGGTGGCTAACATCGTTCATGTCCTTAAAAAGACTGGCAAGATCCGGGTCTGTATAGATTTTCGTAATCTCAATGCGGCTTGTCCTAAAGACGAGTTTCCTCTTTCAATTACTGATGTCATGATCGATAACACATGTGGTTTCGAATGAATGTCATTTATGGATGGGTATTCGGGATACAACCAGATCAAAATGTTTCCAGATGATGAAAAACACACTTCCTTCAGAACGCCGATTGGTACATACTGTTATACAGTGATGCCGTTTGGTCTCAAGAATGCAGGAGCAACATATCAGCAAGCAATGAGCACTATATTTCGCGAACATCTCCGAAAAATAGTAGAATGCTATGTTGATGATATTGCGGTCAAAAGTCGACGAAAGGAGGACCATATCCAAGATTTGAAGACTATATTTGATTTAATGCGTCAGCATCAACTTAAAATGAACCCTACTAAGTCCTTCCTGGGCGTCTCTAGTGGTAAATTTCTCGGCTTCGTCATTACCGCTAAAGGTATACACGTGGATCCCGAGAAGATCAAAGCCATTCAAGAGATGCGTCCTCCACGCACCTTAAAAGAGCTACGAGATTTTCAAGGAAGAATTGCTTATATCAGGAGATTCATTTCTAACTTATCAGGACGCTGCAGACCATTCAACAAACTTCTGAAGAAGGGTGTATCTTTCGTCTGGAACGAAGAATGTCAAAAAACATTTGACGATATTAAACAGTATCTCATGAACCCTCCAGTTTTGGTACCTCCCGTCTCGGGGATACCATTTCTTCTATATGTTCGAGCCATGGATCATTCTCTTGGTGCATTACTTGCCCAGAAAAATAAAGATGGCCATGAATAGGCTATTTATTATCTCAGTCGCACAATGACGGGTGCTGAACCGCGTTATTCTCCAATCGAGAAAGAATGCTTAGCATTAATGTTTGCTGTTCAGAAAATGCGACATTATATTATCGGTCAAACGATTCACGTCATTTCCAGAGTGAATCCCATCAGGATTATGATGAAGAAACCTGGTATTCTCAACTCCAGACTAGCTAATTGGGGAATCTTGTTAGCTCAATACGATATGCATTATATTCCTCAGAAGTCAGTTAAAGGACAGGCTCTTGCTGATTTTCTGGCTGCTCATGCAATTCCAGAAGATTCTAAATTATATGATGATATTCCTGATGAAGTCTTGGATTCAAATCTGATTTCTGAAGAAGTTCCTACCTGGCGTCTATTCTTTGATGGAGCATCTAGAATAGGTCCTAACGGCGATATTGTCGCTGGAGTTGGGATTGTTCTTGTATCCCCAGAAGGACTAACTATTCAGAGGGCTTATTCTCTAGATCAATCATGTTCAAACAATGTAGCCGAATACAATGCATTACTCATTGGTCTTCAACTTGCTAAACATCTAGATATTCAATATTTGGAAGTTTTTGGAGACTCCAAGCTTATTGTCAATCAGATCAGAGGAACGTATGAAGTTCGTCACCAGGATTTGATACCTTATCATCGAGCAACACTCTCTATAGCCTCATCTTTTAAAGGTTTCTTTATTGAACATGTTCGACGAGCCTATAATACAGAAGCTGATGCTTTAGCTAATCTTGCTGCTGTATTAGCTATACCAATCAGACGTCAGCAAGTGATAGTGGTTTATAACCGAGAACTATTCTGTGTTGAGAATAATTTAGCTTTGGCTTTTTCCTATAAACCAGACGAAGATTCTTTCAACCTTGATGCTGGATTAAAGTTTGACAAAATATCCTCGTCTTCTTCCGATTCTACTATGGAATATGTTTTTTTTAATGAAACAGAAGCCATAATTGAAGACTGGAGACGCCCGTTTCTAGATTTTGTTTTGTATGATATACTTCCTGATAATCCGAGTGAAGCAGCGTCTATTCGACGTCGATCTCTCAGATTCTATTATAATCATACGATGAAAACATTATATCGTCGGTCTTACGATGGTCTTCTCCTCCGATGCATTGCTGGTGAAGAAACACAACAGATAATCCGTGAAGCACATGATGGTGTTTGCGGAGCTCATCAACCAGGTCCTAAACTTCAAGAGCGTATCCGACGTATGGGTTATTATTGGCCCACGATGGTGGCTGACGCTATTCAATATGCTCAGAAATGTAAAGCCTGTCAAATTCATACAGACTTTATCCATCAACCGTCAGAGTTCTTACACCCAACAGCGGCATCATGGTCCTTTGAAGCTTGGGGCATGGACATCATTGGTCCCATCAACCCACCATCATCAAGAGGACATCGGTTTATTTTAGCAATAACCGATTACTTTTCCAAATGGGCTGAAGCAATCCCGTTATCTGAAGTTAAAACTTCTAGTGTTATCAACTTCGTCAAACATCATGTTATCTATCGATTTGGTGTTCCTCGGCGTATTATCCATGATAACGGACCGCAGTTCGTCAGTCAGAAATTTACTCGATTCTGCGACGATCATCGGATTAATAATTTAGCTTCTACAGCATATAATCCAGCAGCTAATGGATTGGCAGAAGCTTTCAATAAAACAATCATCAAAATCTTGAAAAAGTTCGTTTCTTCCAACAAACGAAACTGGAGCGAGAAGCTTGGTGAATGTTTATGGGCCTACCGCACCACAGTTCGCAATACGACCGGATGTACACCTTTTTCTTTAGTATATGGGTGTGAAGCTGTTCTTCCCCTTGAGATCCAGATTCCTTCTCTGAGAATTGCAATCTCCAATGAACTGACAACAGAAAACAATGATCGTCTTCGACTTCAAGAGTTGGAAGCTCTAGATGAAAAACGATTGTATGCTCAACAAAATATCGAGCTGTATCAGGCCCGAATCTCAAAAGCTTTTAACCGGAAAGTCAAAGTCAGAGCATATCAGAAGGGAGAACTGGTCCTTACTGTCAGACATCCTATGACCATGACACATATGAGCAAAGGCAAATTTGATGCGAAATGGGAAGGTCCATTCGTAGTAAACAAA
The DNA here is from genome assembly GCA_029216955.1 of Iris pallida. NCBI lineage: Eukaryota > Viridiplantae > Streptophyta > Magnoliopsida > Asparagales > Iridaceae > Iris > Iris pallida. The sequence goes on from JANAVB010031219.1 coordinate 3,639,695, forward strand.
GTCTTCTCTAACGGAGCATACCAGCTTGCCTCTATGGATGGGAAAGTCATGATGATGCCTATCAATGGCAAATTCTTAAAGAAATATTATGTATAATATTTTCATCATTCCCCAGCAAATATAAAATTCTTCTTTACAAAAGTTATTTCGATATCGTTATCCCCAGAGGAAACTGATATTCCACCATGTATCATCTTCCCAGCTAAAGATCAGTGAATAAAGGCAAAATTGATGTAAAGTGGGAAGGATACATCGTAAACAAAGTTTCCTTAAACAGAGTTTATTTTGAGATAAATTCTTCAAAAAAAAGAGTACATCATCATGGAAGATCACTGTCATCCCTCTCATACTTGGGACGAGGGCCACATACATAATCAGCAAAAGAATTGAATACATCTTTTCCTGACCGCACCAAGAACTGACAGGCAGCCAGCCTTATTGTTTCTTCTTCTTCGGTTTCTCCTGGTTCGACCAGAAAGTCCAGAATATCTTTCGGCGGCTTGGGAGTAGACGAGCTTTCGCCCATTTCCTTCTTCTGTGGAGGTAGATGTTCTTTAGCACCTTCAGTAACTTCGGAGACGACTTCAGCCTTCTTTGTATTCTTTTCAGAAGACATTGTGGATAAAAGAGGATGATGTGTGATCCTTCTACTCAAATATATGCTCTATTTATAGGCATATGGTTACAAAGATCGAAGGGACGTATTCTTTCCCGAGATTCATTTTATCCGTTCATTTATTACGTTCATCCGATGGTTCATCCGTTCATTCATCTAACGGTTCGTCCGTTCATAATCTTCTATCAATTCATTAAGTGGGGATTCGTTAGTGATCATGTTTTCATAACCTCTGAATCAATTCCGAATCTACTTATTCATTCGTCATTTTTTTTTATTACCTCTGCATAGAAATCAATCTATTTTCTTTTGAGTTCCTATATATTATTACGTCTATAATACCTCTGATAATATCATATACTCTAAAACAGAAAAGATGATTTTATTATCTATCATGTCCACAATTCATCCACAAATACAAATCATTGAGCATAGAAGAATTGTCATTTCCATTCTCATTTCACCATAAAAAGTCTATTACATTTTCTTAGACTTTCTTACAAATCATAATGGAAATCTATTACAAATCTTGGATTTTCATTCTACACCACAACAATAACCTAATAGAGATCTATCTTCTTCTTTGGATCTTCTCCGTCGGACCTTCTCCGTCAGGTTCGTTGTTGGTTGTAATTCCTGACTGTCTGGATCTCAGTTACGACCAGATCAGCAGGAATCAAACTCTGGTCTTCTCTCTCAGACGAGAGGAGAACCACAGAGTTTGGCAGCCCGAAGTCGTGGTGCTGCCAATACAACTGATGGATTAGGAGCTACCTTTCAGAGGAAACAGGAATGTATCCAACCTTGGGATACAATTCCTAGTTCTCCCGTGAAAGGAACTCTACTACCCGATTTCTCGGTAGTAGAGTTGACTCCACCATCCAACTCTCGTGTATAAAGGCTCTTCCTACCATCTGAGGAAGACCCTTCTATCCCACGAAGAGTTCTGAGTTGTCTGATTTACGCATCAAAGGCGTATGAGCTCCCTGATGTTGGTGTCAGAAGGACATTCTCCACAGCATCCACATCACCAATGCCAGTTCTGAAGAAAATCTTTAGCCAAGTTTCTGCGGAAAACAGCATGAAGAAAAGAATTAAATCAACAGAAATGTCATATGAAACGCACTGGTTGGTCAAGCACGCTCGGAGACAGAAAGCTTATTTTTTTAACAGCAAAAATAGTACGTATATTATGCCGGACTTACCTTCAAGTTTGGCGCTAAGAGTTAGCAAACTGATGTCTGACATATTGCTCAGAATTCGAACATTTAGAAGCATTTGCTTTCCGATTTGAGAGTGAAATCTTACGTTCATTCTTAGAGAAGAGAAGAAGAAAAAAAAGATGGGGATGAGTTCTGTGAAACTCTTCTGTCTATTTTAAAGTATGGAGCGCAAGCCTATTCTTGGAAAAGATCCACAAATAACACTCATAAAATATGCAATGAGTGTCACGTATACTTTGGAAGCCAGCACAGCCTTGGAAATATTCAAAGGGTGCTTTCCACAACATTGGAAGACAACGTAACCTACAGCTATTTATTGATGCACGCTATTTAGCGTAATTTATAAACTGGAAGACAGCGTAACCTACAGCGTAATCTACAATTATTCATAGGTGCACGTTAGTTTTCAACACAAATTTGTACTAAACAGAGAATTCTTGAATATTCATTTCATTAAGGCACTGATGGCCTTACAAAACAAAAAAAAAAGAGAGAAGGAAAGAAAGGGGTGCAACAAAGTCACGCTCTATTTTCCAGAGCGGCTAAGTTTGACGCCTAACTCTTCTACGCTTTGGACCCCCATGCGGTGCAACAGAGCAGCGAGCATTTTACGCTTCTCTGCGAGGCTCTGCCCATCAGAAGAAGAGGAGCCGTCCAGATCGAAGTAGCCCAAGAAATTCTTGGCTAACTGCGTGGGGTCATCTTTGAACTCGATGACGAAGGGCTCCGGTTCTCTGCCCCCAAAGGTGGGGTCACCATGGGCACAGAAACCTAATTTTCGTGCTTCTTCTTCAGCCGCTTCCTTTGGAGTCATGGTTACAAGAAATAAATGTCAAAAACTGAATTTTCTCAGTTTATATAACAAAGCTTGCTGACGGTTCATATTCCTCCATAAATCAGATTTAATCAGTCTCGAAAAATGAAGAGTCATCATGACATTTAATAAGTTCATTTTTGCATAAACAGATTTAATGCCAGTGTGTCAAGACTCATTCCCACTTTTTATTCAAAGTAATTTCGAACTTTTGAAAATCATAAAGTTCGAAAACTTTGAAGGGGGTCTTGTAGGATGTGGAAAATTATGACACGTTATCATTTTAATCCATACGCTCAAGGCCATACGCTTATCAAAAGCCATACGCTTAGTGGATATTTTATTATTTCTTCTTAAAGTGGCAGCACAGCATATATTAAATGAAGAATGAATCTGACGTCTCGTCTTTCGTGTAAAGATAGTTGTCATGAAAAGAGCAACCGTCGTATAGGATTTCGAAGAGTTGGTTTTGTCTTTTACGAGGACAGCTCAGCAGATCATTAATGCAGAGTTATTATTAGTGACAGTCTGTCAGCCGTCATATCTGTAGTCACGACGCTCGAGAAAATCTTTTGACAGTTATTAGAAGATATGGCGTATCAGAGAAGATTGATGATGGCCACGTGGCCATTTCTTCAGTGAGCGTATGAAGTCTATACGACTCCTTCCTTCTCCAGTGAGCGTATGAAGTCTATACGACTCCTTTCTTCTCCAGTGAGCGTATGAAGTCTACACGAATCCTTCCTCATCAAGTGAGCGTACGACTCTTGTTCAGTCAAGTGAGCGTATGAACTCCATACGACTCCTTGATGACCAAGTAAGCGTATCAGCTTTATTTTGTTTCTACATCATCCAAGTCAGCGTATAACTCTCCTTCAACGAGGCAGCGTATTACAGCAACCACATCCAGGATTACAGTCAACACACGTTCTCACGTGTCCTGTACTCAGTTATCCACTTCTTCAGAAGTTATCCAACGTGGCATCCATGCCATCAATCTCTCCTGAACATGCTCCACTACTTTCAACCGCACGCTAATGTGTCTCCATCAGAATTTGCCACGCGTCCCTGCAGTTATGCACACGTCAAGTAACTACCTGAGCGTATGCTTAAGGACAGTTATCCTGAACTCTATAAAAGAGAGTTTCTTCATCTTCATCAGAGACTACAGTCAATTTCAGAGAGAACAGAGAGATTGCCCAGTTGCTGTCCAAGTTCTTCAAAGTTCGAGTATTCTTCATCGCATCGTCCAAGGGATAAAGTAATCGTCTTCTAGATTAGATTCCTACAGTTGTAATTTTCTCAGATACAAAATAAATAAAGTAAATTTATTTATGGAAAACAATGGTATGTTTGTGTCTTCATGCTTCAGTTACTTCTTGTAGTATTATTTTATTATTTTTCTATGTTTTATATATTTCTTATCATCATATACTCTGCTTATTATCCTATCTTTGCAAACTTATTTTTGTTCTCGAGTTTGCTCGAACATATGTATTATAGGACGGCTGACTATATTACATATCATTAATTGTTGCTTTTTTACTTATATGTGGATTGAGATATAGTTGTGATAGCATATATTTAGTACACTTCTTCAGCGTAGCACATCTAGCATAACTCCACTAAATTGAAAACTTATTCTAGATTGTATTAGCTGGCATGCTTGCGTTCCTAGTCCTATGTATTTTGGGACTGGAGCGTGACAAACTTGAATTGGTTGAAGCATTTGGAAGGGAGCAGAATCTTGAGATCGTGCATTACCGGCCCTGTCGGACAAAAGTCTGGTAGTGCAAGGATGGCCACCACGAATAATGTATATCATCCGTATTAGTGGAGTGCACTATCTGATTATATGTGTCGAGCTAGTACCTCCCTATAAGAGGGCTGGTGTACTACCACATTTCCAGAATAGGAATATTTTTGTCTTTTCCTATCCTGCACCAAAATTTATAATTAAATTCATACTATAGGTATTATTGTGACTAATTATTTATTTTATGTGTGTGTGTATTTATTTATTAATATTGTGTTAGCTATTACGGTTAGTGACTAGTCTAGTTGTCAGACTTGTGTTAGTGAACCGGTTAGCCTAGACACTAAACTAGAGCCCAATAATTAGCATGACATGACTCATAAACCAACTTGTTAGATTAGACTCATTAGGCTTATTAGTCATGACCAATTAGTTAAATTAGAGATTAGACTATTGACCGAAATAGGTCCAAATCCTTCCATATGGTAATTAGCCTTCATGACAACATTGGAGGGCATGTAGGACATTCTAGATTAGCTAAACGTAGCCTTATATGGCAGCCATGTAAGGAGAGAGAGAGCCTCTACTCTTCATTCATTCCATACTCTCATTTTTCTCATTTTGTGTTCTCTTCCAAGTATAGTCATTCCTCTACCATTTTCTCTCAAATCTCACCCATTCTTTCACTTATTCCTCTCATTCTCTACACTAGAAGGAGCTTGAAGACTAGGATCAAGGAGTGGAGTTTGAAGGAGGTGTCCACTTTTGAGGATTGTGTCCACTTGTATCCACTAATGCCATTTCATTAGGAATCCATCTCCCAATATATGAAATCTGAATTTAACCCTTGTAATTGATTCTAATTAGGGTCATTTGTCATTTAGGAACCACCCATGTATTAGGGATACCCATAGGGAGAAGCATAGGCTTCATTGAACCCATTTGGAGACTTTTACAATGAGTTTTTGTACCATTCTTGAAAAAAATCCGAGAATGGTACATCAAGTGTTTGTCATTATGTTTAATGGACCAAATTAGGTTTGTTAAAGCACAATTGGATACGGTAGGACACGGGGTCAATTTCGGAGTTTTTTGGCCTCCTACATATGTTGTGACATGCTCTACTTCACATGGCACTTGACACTAGCCTAGTGGCTCACTAATTAGATGTGTCTACCTATTTTAGGCTTGTCTATGAAATTTGGTAGGATTCGGATAAGGTTTACTAGCGTATCTTAAACTAGTGCACCAAGTGTTCGACACGTGTCCCCATAGAAATTTTTGTGTTCTTTTGGAGTCAAAATTTTGGGTACGTGTCCTACGTTCTATGGTGTCATGATATCTTATGATTCGCACGAGTAGATTTAGAGATGTGATATGTTATATATATATATATATATATATATATATATATATATATATACACACACAAAAAAAAAAAAATATACACACACACACATGTATTGATGAGTATATATATATGAGTATAGGGGTATAAATATACGGAGGTGCCTATAGGAATATATGGATGATGTGTGTGTGTCTACTCATACATATACCTATGTTTTATGTATAGGTTGTAGGGTGTGTGTAATGGGTGAATATGGTTGAGGGATACTTGAATGGATAGGTTAATAGATATAGAGAGATGTACCACTAAATAGATAAGTGGATGAATAGATGAATAGAAAGATGGATCGAAGGATGGATAAATAGTAGAGAGTGATGAAGAGGGAAAATAAGAAAAACAGCATCAGCAGCTTATAGCAGCAGCTTATGCAGCAACAACAACAGTAAGTAGCAGCATCAATAGGAGTAGCAACTGCACAGTAACACGTGCATCAGAGGGTGAGTGGGTGTATGTGTTAAAAGATAATAAGATGAGAAAAAGATGTGGTAGGACATGTAAACTAGGATATGGTGTGATGTGGCATTGGATAATAGTGTGATATAGATACGGGATTGGTGCATGTGTATACGAGTACATAGAGTATAGGTAATGTGTATTACCTTGCGATATGTGTCAAGGTAAATAACAAAGGTATGGACAATATATAGAAATTAAGTATTAGTTAAGATACTAGATGAGTAGGATTTTAGTTCATAGGTAAAGTCTAAATAAGATTTGAGTGTGGGTTTAGGTAATAGTGTGTGGTGTGGGTATCCTATGATACCTAGATATTAGTAGGATATATAGATAAAGGTTTAAATAGGATGTAAGAAATAGGTAGAGGATATGTTAAGATAATTGGCTTACCTTGTGAATAGGGTATAGAAAAGTGCATGAAAAGTCGAGTATAGAGGCTAAGGTGGGTAAAAACTAATATAGCCTAGATACATAGTTTATTGACCCAATATTCTAGAGATGGACTCATATGACCTAGAAATAGCTAATTTGACCTAGTTGACTAACTTGACCTAGAAATGACTTTATGACCTAGAATTGGACTAGATTGACTTGTTTTATTTCCAAAACTTGACATTAATATTGATCTTCCATATTTAGGTCTTCGAGGTAGGTCTTCAACGCACCGTATCGAACACTGTTGATATTCCGCACCGGATCTCAGGCGAGTATATTCTCTGATAGTTTCCATTATTTGATATCTACTATAAATCTTGTATTTAGTGATGCTATATTTGATTCTGACACGATGATACATGGATTGGTATAAAGCTGGATCTTCAGTCATGAGATGTTATCATTGTTATTGTATTGACATTATACACGACATGGACATTAGACATTGTACATGATAGTATCGTAAACCTTGCTCGTGTATCGTAACGTGTCATGGTTGGATCCACTGTACTAGTTGGGGCAGAAAAATTCTAGTAAGAGGTGATCAAATCCCTATTGTGAATTATAAATATTGTAAGTGTTAATCATACACCTCACGCATGATTAACCAGGCTACCTAGCTATTGTACAAGTTTCCAAGTCGATCACATCTCGAAACTAGTATTTCAAACACATAGTGATTATAGTATTTATTGTTCCATCTCAGTTTCTCGGACTGTACTTATATATTCTGATTGTTTATTTCCATTCATGTACTTTGTGCTCTTCATATCATTTATTCTTCATAGTACCTATTGCCATATTATGATTTCATATTGGTAGCTCTATTCTTTATCATTTATCATACTTTCTACTTATAGTTTTATAGTTTTTGGTTAATTAACTGGAACTGCTGTTAGTGGTGTGCTCGTTTCAATCCTGACTGGATAACATTTTTCAGATGACGGTTGCCCTATCTATTACGACCACGGGATGTAGTGGGGGTAAGTCGGAAGACTCTATTTTTCAGGAGGGTTTAGCTCTAGCCGAAATGGCATATCTAGCGCTCATTTAGGCTAGGTTTGAACTAGATTTGTCTCCAATTGATGACTCTTTACCTGTTTATTATTTTGAGACTTGTATTTGAGATTGTTGATTCTTAGACCATTTGGACTTGTATTATCTTTATGATTAGACTTTTTTGGATATTTCATATCATGATGTCTTTATCTTTTCGTGCCATTTATCTTCCTTATAGTATTGTGATTGAGTATGGACATATTGTCATTACTTGTCCTCTGTTTGGAGTTGACTATCTCGACAGGTTATGATATTTATATTGTTTGTTAGTTTAGTAAACCTAAACAGCGTTATATTGCCGATGCTGCAGCGTAGGCTGGGCGCTGTCATGCACTCATGCCCCTACATCAGGTGCGGGTCATGATGTAGAAGCATGGAATTTCAGGAACGAAAATCCTATGCGCCTAATATTACATGCGCCAGGAGCTCAGATAAAGTACTTGGCACAAGCAAACAGCAAAAGCATAGACATTAAAAGAAGATTTTTTTATTTTATATAAAAGTCTGTTACATGTCTAAAAAAAAGGCTTTACAAAGAAGAATTTCTACAAAGAAAAGACCCTAAGTCTACAGCTAGGCGCAGCAACCGCCATGCGCTCTCAATCAGGCGCGTCTCTTCAGCGTCTCAGTCAGGCGCGTCTCTTCAGCGTCTCAGTCAGGCACGTCTCTTCAGCGTCTCAGTCAGGCGCATCTCTTCAGCAGCTCAGTTATGTGCATCCCTTCCGCATCTCAGTCATGCGCATCATGAAGTCTCAGCATATGCGCTCCACTTCGACCCGATCGGGTGCTTCGACTAATGAAGTATTTATTGAGCAAGGGTGGGCGATCAACCCCACCCTAGCGGGAGAAAGATCTCTCCAAAGGAAGAGGAGAGCACCGCAATCGATCTGCGGCAAAATGAGGCTTTCAACACAAGCAGAATGGGCAACACCCACTCTAGCAGGAGGAGGAGCTCTCCCAAAGCCCAAGGAAGATGATCGGGGCACCACAATTCCGATCTGCGACTCTTCCAGCATAACGGAGACGAGGCTCGAGCATCCTGATCTTCGGATGCAGCATGCACCTTCCGCCTGCCTCAGAAGCCCTCGACTCCGACTTTCGGATGTAACAGTCACCTTCAAGCGCATGAACGAAGACAAGTCGTCGCATCTTCACCCTCGGGAATATCTCGTCAACAGAATGTGCTCGAGCAAACATGTTAACTTCGGGAGGACGTGAGGGAACGAGAAGCAAACTCTCTCCTTGCCACTATTTATAGGCCGGGCAAATCAAACCCATGCACCAAGTGGTGGGCTCTCCGGATCACATGCAATGAATTTGCATTTATGGTGATGAACTTGACGCTTCGAATTCGGCCAAGTCAAAAATGGCTATTTAAAGCACTCGAAGAACGCAACAGTCGGACCAATAATGGCACGTCATGTAAACGGATGCACCGGCCAGACACCGCGTATCGTACAGACGTGCCCGTTCTAAAGCGCCCCGTAAGGATGCGTCCAACAAAACACAGATCCTTGCGTCCTAATCAACATAGACCCATGCGCCCATTTCGGCTCGTCACCCATCAAGCAATTAATGCTCAAGTGACAGAGTTGGCAGAACGTCCCCCGAGGACTGAACACTTAGCATCTTTTTAGAAGACGAAGCGTCGCTGACGTCAGCATCATCATTTACTTTCCTCCGACAATTACAAGCTACCTGACCGCCCAACCATTTCGCATGCGCCTCCGCAGCCATGCGCCCAAATCTCTGCATGCACCTCAAAAGCCATGCACCTCGGACTTTTCTCTGATCCCTAAAGACAGAGGTCAAGTCACTACAGAAAGCCCCGCATACGCCTCAAAAGCCATGCGCCCAGACAGGTTCGTGACTTCTAAAGGTTACAAGCCAAAGTCTACTCATGCACCCAATCCTAAGCGCATCTTGTCAGATTACTCTCCACCAAATCCGAGATCTTTGAGCTACGGATACGTGCCACGTATCTTTTGACTCAGTTCAGCCGATAAAGGGGTGCTAATCACCCAAGATCTCAGCAACCGAAAGATCTTCTCTATTGCTACGTGTCAGCTCTGTCGTAGCCCACAAATGCAACAAAAAGAGTTCAACTCCTCAATCCGAGCGCGCCGTCCATGCGCCTCCATCAGCAATTACCACGTGGCATCCCCACAAACAGGTGCATCCTATATATGCGCGTATGAGCAGCCAACCTGCTGCTTATAAATAGAAGGATCATTCCCTCTCACACATACACAGAGACTGTCAGAGATCAAGACACACAGTCAACCAAAGCATCAGAGTTTACTCCCAGAGATCGGAAGAGACACTCAACGTCTTCTTCCTCTCCGTAAGCTCCAGCACCCAGAGCAACTCAGACCTTCAGAGAACCGAGAACCGTCGTCATATCGTCAACGGAGTCAATGCATTACCACTCGCTCCATCGACACAGGGACCCAGATAAACAAAAGTGTACTCCTAGGACTACATCTAAGTCCTATATTGTAACATTGTTCTGTTTGTAATTGAAATTTGCAATCAAAAGATTTTAATGGCAAACAAACTAGCGACTCTGCTAGGAACCTCTTTCTCCTCCGCCGAAAAAGCTGTGTCGCAATCCGACGACGTGAAGGTGGGATCCTCCCACAAGATGCTGGTCGTACGCCTCAATCAACAGGCGTATGAGGAGTTCATCTCTGAAGGTAGCGCAAGTCCTTCGAAGCGGCTGCCAAAGCCGAAGAAGACTCGCCAAGTCTGGGTGCGCAAGGTCGACGCCTCTGGTACCATCACCGAAGGGGATGCACCGATGCAACCTACCCTTCCTGCTGATGTCCTCAGCAGCCAAGATGCGCCCACCACCGTAGCACATCTCTCGGGGAAACGTGGGGCGGACCACATTCCCCAACCATCTTCCTCTCAGACGAAAAAGATGTACCGACGGAGCAGGGGCACAGCTAATGCCCTGCACAGTAACTCTGATGCGCCACAGAAGGTCTCTGTCTTTGACAGACTCACTCGCTGTCGTGGCGAGGAAAATTTGGACTCTGAGTACTATGTACCCTAGCGGGCTGGTATGAAGAAGTCCAAGGCGGCACGGGCCATGCGCCTCAAACGTGCTATGCCAGCGGCAAACCAGAAGCATGCGCTCACGATCATGTGCGTTGTTGATGGTAAGCTGTATAAGGTCAATTCGGGTGCTTCTGCACCAAAAATGAGCCGACCTTCAAAGTCCTTGTCTCACTTGGGCGCATCTGCTGCGTTCGCAACCAAGTCGAGCAAGGCAAACCATGTGGTCTTGAACTCCCGCACCTCCATTGGTTGTGCGTCTGAGGCTCGTTCAAGTCACTCTAAATGCTGTGCCCCCACTACTGATCTGAGCGTATGTTTTGCGTTGGATCAGGGGGTGCAGCATTCACTTGACCACCCCGACGCTTGGCCTTGCCATGCGCCTGATGGGGATACGAAGGTGGCACTCTCCTCCAACGATCTGCGTAACGTGATCACTCACAAACGTCGATCAGGAGAGTCAACTGACAAGCACAATGTGCCCTTCACAGGGCACACCTGTGCTGTAGTCACCATCAACTACTGTTGCAAGACAGCGGTCCCACCAAGGCAGTCGGTGTTCCAGCGGCTGCAATCATCAACACCTCTCCAACATCGTCTCGGGAAGAAGGTGTCAGCTAAAATGGAGCCAGAACTACAGGTTGCTTCTTGCAATGTAGTCTCCAACTCCCCATCAATTCGAAAGGCGACTGGCAGCTCCTCGGCTTTGTCCTCATCCAAGAACCAGCCAAGGAAGACCAAGACAATTGTTCCGTCCTTAGGAGTGTTTGAGGGCACTCGGAGGAGAAAGAAAATCTCAGAAGAAGCTGGGGGTAGTCAAGCCCCTGTGGATCTTCATCCTGGAGACGAAGTCAGCCTTCCAGACGTAGCTGGGGGTAGTCAAGCCCCTGAGGATCTGCGTCCCGAAGACGAAGAAGTCCTCCAAGACAAAGCTGGGGGTAGTCAGACCCTTGTTGATACTTCTCCCGAAGACAAAGGTGATCTCCAGAACATAGCTGGGGGTAGCCAAGACGAAGCCCAGGGGGAAGTTCCTCTTCTACAAGAGAGCGAGGCCGAAAGCGAAGCCTCAACCGATCCATCCACTTCCAATCGTGTCATGACGGTATACATAACGGAAGCTGGTGATACGGAGTCAGATGCGCCGCCAGCAGATCTCGTCCAGCACATGGATACCTTGGAGGGAGGACTCAAAACCCTCTCTGCCTCCATACAAACACGGACTCAAGCAGTGTTTGAGATACGGTCAGCTTTGGCCAGGGTACCGTCTACCGGTCCTGACCGAGGGGCCAATGGAGAATCAAGTGTACCCCTTCAACGGGTATCCTTGGATACAGATTGCTGTGAGGTACCTCGGACGTCGGAGCCGTCAAATGCTCAACTCCAGGCTGTACCACCATCTTCGACTCCCAGCTCCACAGAAGACGTGATGGAGATGATCAGGGACTTACGAGAGCGCTTCGAGTCGAAGAATAGACAGGAGGAGCGCCAGAAGATGGGGATCCCCCAACCATATCCCCTCGAATGGAACAAAGTGGTTTATTCTCCTAAATATAAACCGCAAACTTTGACGCCATATGACGGAAAGGACTCTCTATGCCGTTATCTGACGTACTTCCAGTCTCAAACAGGACATCTTCCAAAGGAAGATGCACTACTCACCAGCATATTTGTCGGGGCACTGAAAGGAGTGGCTTACGACTAGTATTGCAGTCTTCCCGACAACTCCATATCTTCCTTCGACGACTTGACACGTCTCTTCCTCGATCGTTTCTACGACGGAGGGAAGGACATGACAATGGCGTCCCTCATAGAGATACGTCAGAAGAAAAAGGAAACAGTTCGAGCATTCATCAAACGCTTCCGATAAGCCTGCTTCAGATTGCCCCCGGGTATGCCAGAATATGCACTCCTCTCCTCCTGCAGCATGAACATGCTGCCTGCGATCAAACTCTGGCTCAACTCCACTCCTCCTTCCGACTGGAGTTCCTTGATCATCGAGGCCGAAGTATCAGAAAAGAAGGCGTCTAATGCTCGTCTTCTGGGAGTCAGTTTTGCTGCCTTTGAGGACAAAGGAAAACGGTCTGCAGCCAACAACCCTGGACGAGAGACGAAGGGGAAGCAGGTGTTGATTGTCAATGCCTCCAAAGGTGCATCAGCACCCACTCAGAAGCCTCCACTTGCACCAAGGCCAAAGGAGGTTTATTCTTTCAATAATGAAGACACCCTACAACTCTTCGAGATATTGAAGCAGGGTGACAAGATCAAGTTGCCGGACCCGAAGCGTCCCGACGAGGTTAGGAAAGTGGACAATCCGAGGTACTGTCACTACCATCGGTTTGTCGAACATCCAACTAAAGACTGGTACGTCCTTAAGAACTACATCCAGTACATGATCAATGCGGATGTCATCTCCGTCGACTACGAGGAGAAAACGGTCTCGGCCAACCTGGTGCACTCCAATTTGGTACCTTGCCGCCAACCACCGCACAAGATGGCGTCATCCCCATCCCAAAGGCGACAATGGAGGTGGTCAATTTACCACCTATTCGTGACAACGTGAGTGGACTCATCCCACTCACCATATCTCGCAGAGAGATCTTATGGGTTCATTCCGATCTCGTCTCCGAGGTTACTCAACCGGAGGTACGCTCTGCCTCCAAAACCAAGGACAGGAAGATCAAGTCTTGCCGCATGGTATCTTCCTCTGTGGAAGAGGCACTTCCTGTACAGACGCGCTCACATCAGAATGCCCAACCTGACGAAGCTGTTGTCGAGGCGGTGCCTCCTTGCACTGCCCCTGCCTCCAGCGGCCAATAAACAGAAGCATGTAGAGGCCCATTTCGACAATCCTTTGCGAAAGGAGAATGCTTCGGGGCTAGCCAAGCCCTACAACTTCGACATACTGGCACAACTTGCCAGTACTCCTGCCCGCCTATCCATGTTTGAGCTTATTCGTCTTTCCAAGGACACTCGTGAAGCTCTCTGTGAAGCCCTGAAGGATGCTGAATCCTTCATCAGTCAGGTCAAGCAGCCTGAGGATACCCCGACTACATGTGCGTACTGCCATTATGAAGATGAAGTTATCCCCAATATAACTTTCACCCAACAAGACATGCTGCTCAAGCACAACCGACGCAACAGGCCACTGTATTATACAGGGTATGACGGTTCCGTCAAGGTGAAGCGGATTCAGATCGATCCAGGATCTTCCCTCAGCATCATCCCGAAGACGCTACTCTCAATACTGGGGATCCCGATGTACCGTCTGGCGCCTTCTAACACCACAATCAGCTGTTTCAATGCTAGCAAAAGTGAACCGCTGGAAAAAATACGACTAAAATGTCATATCGGTAACCTTCGAACCGAGGTGACTTGCTATGTCGTGGACGCTGACGTCAACTACAACCTCCTATTGGGTCGTCCGTGGCTGCATGAGTACATGGTGGTGCCATCTACACTCCACCAATGTATGAAGTATGTGTCCACCAACGACATCATTCGGACAGAGTTCGCGGACATTGACCCTTTCAAGGGGGTCGAAGCCTACTTTACTGATTCGACCCTGTACAAGTCGCCCGACGAAGGGGAAGCCAATGATGCTGACGATGAAGCAGAAATGACAGCAGAGCCGGACCGAGCCAGAGATGATTCTCGATACTCCTTTGAAAATTCGACTCAAAGGAAAACCGCCTCAGATGCTGCCTTCCATGACCATCAAGCTACCTAGAAAAGTACCAACTTCTCTAGGTAGAACACCTACTGAAACTCCCTTGAAGATACAACTCAAGGGAAAGCTGCCTCAAACATCGGCTCCCCTTGCGACAAAACTACAGGGGAAGGCACCTGTCATCGAAGGCGCAGTCGAGGCACCCCTGAAGGTGCGTCTCAAAGGCAAGCCTCCGCAATCATCCAAGCTGCCGGAGAAGGCTCACATAGCCCTCTCGGACCCCAAGGTCAAAGCTGCGATGGACTCTTCCGAACCAACTCTATTACTCACAGATGAAGAGCTAGGGGAATACATATCTGCTGATGTAGATGCACCCTATCTGGACAATGTAATCCCGCAGGATAAAATCTCGTATTTCATCAATAATAGAGTGTCTTTTAATTATTCTAGTCTTCCACATTGGAATACCATATACACATTAGATAACGCTCTACGGTCGTTACAAACACAAATAACGACCGTCAATCATGTAAATCGAGTAGTCCCGTCCCAAGGGGTCTGTTTTATAGTCCTATCGCAAAATCGAGACGAAGAATCCATCATCTTCGGCAAAGTTGAGCGTCATCAAGACCTCCCGCCACTCGAACAAGAACCAGATGCCGGTAGAATACAAGTCTATCGGTACACGGACAAGGCAAAGTACCTCATCCAAAAGATGGATTACGATCTGAAAAGCAACAAAGGCCTGAATTACGGCAAAGGCCGGCGTCTTCCTCTTCGGCTCCCAACACCTAAAGGAAAGTCGCAGGATTACTATCATCGAACTCGATGGGGGGTAGTCTATGTAACACCACCGGCAACTCCAGAGAGTTCGAAGACGAAAGAAGTAGAACATTCTCATTCGTCCGAAGTATCACCTTGGGATTCCGATACCAGTATCGGCTCAGTCTTCAAGAAGGTGCTATCAGTCAACATAGCATCTGCACAATCTCAAGAAGATGAAGGCGAAGACCAAATGCCAGAATTTTTCGAAGAAGAACCTTGGGCTCAACGCCTAGGAGCGCAGTGGGAGTCTCGTTTTGAATTACACGAACCCCCTACCGAAGACGAAGTCGAGCAGATCGACCTGGGGGATGGATCTTCTTCCAAACCCATCTTCGTCAGCAAGAGTCTAAAGGGACCAGACCGAGAATCTTTAATCCAACTGGCTAAAGATTATATCGACGTCTTCGCCTGGAGCTATGAAGATATGCCGGGACTTGATCCTCAGATCGCGATGCATAGGCTTAACATCTTATCTGATGCCAAGCCTATAAAGCAACAACAGCGACGTTTTCGCCCTGACATCATGAACGCTATCGATCAAGAAGTGGACAAACTCCTGACCAGCAGGTTTATCCGTGAAGAACAACACCCGGATTGGGTGGCCAACGTCGTCCATGTCACCAAAAAGAATGGAAAGATACGGGTCTGCATCGACTTCAGAGATCTCAATGCTGCTTGCCCGAAAGACGAATTTCCACTTTCGATCACTGATGTGATGATCGACAATACATGTGGCTTCGAACGCATGTCTTTTATGGATGGATATTCGGGCTACAACCAGATCAAGATGTTTCCCGATGACGTAAAATACACGTCGTTCAGGACGCCGAAAGGGGTTTTCTGCTACACAGTGATGCCCTTCGGCTTGAAGAACGCTGGTGCTACATACCAACGAGCTATGAGTACCATCTTCCATCAACATCTTCGTAAAACAGTCGAATGCTATGTTGATGATATCGCTATCAAGAGCCGTCTCAAAGGTGATCACCTACAAGACCTAAAGACAGTCTTCGATCTCATGCGAGCGCATCAACTCAAGATGAACCCCGCTAAATCCTTCCTCGGGGTTTTTAGCGAAAAGTTCCTAGGCTTCATTATCATGGCGAAAGGCATTCATGTCGATCCCGAGAAGACCAAGGCCATCCTTGACATGGACCCTCCGAAGAATCTCCGAGAACTTCGAGGCCTGCAAGAATGTCTTGCATATATTCGAAGGTTTATTGCAAACCTTTCCGAAAAATATCAACCCTTCACCCAGCTCATGAAGAAGGGAGTCTCTTACGTCTGGACAGAGGAATGCCAGAAAGCTTTCGATGATATCAAGGCTTACTTGACGAGCCCGCTAGTCCTGGTGGCACCCGTCGCAGGCAAACCATTTCTCCTCTACGTCCGTGCCATGGATCATTCCTTCGGCGCTCTGCTGGCTCAGAACAGCGATACGGGCTATGAACAAGCTATCTACTACCTCAGTAGGACACTGATCGGGGCTGAACACCGGTACAATCCCTAGAAAAGGAGTGTCTGGCTTTGGTGTTTGCCATCCAGAAGACTCGCCATTATGTCTCGGGCCAGACAATTCATGTCATCTCCCGAGTCAATCCGCTCAGGGTTCTCATGACAAAGCCAGGATCATTGAACTCCCGGCTAGCTACATGGGCGATCCTATTGACGTCATACAACATGGTGTTCGTCCCACAAAAAGCTATCAAGGGTCAAGCTCTGGCCGACTTTTTAGCTGCACACCCCATCCCAGAGTCCTCCAGACTCTATGAAGATATCCCGGATGAGGTCCAAGAATCAAACGTCACCGAAGAAAGCTTCGTCTGGCGGATGTTTTTCGATGGTGCTTCAAGAACAGGCCCCAAAGGCCAAATCATCGCAGGAGTGGAGATAGTCTTAGTCTTCTCCGATCAGCTGGTCATCCAGCGTGCTTACTCCATTTCGAAGCCATGCTCCAACAATGTTACCGAGTACAACGCTCTCATCATGGGACTCCAGCTGGCGCAACAGCTGGGGGTGGATCATCTGGAAGTCTACGGCGACTCAAAACTCGTCGTTAACTAGATCAGAGGGCAATACGAAGTTCGTCATGAAAATCTGGTTCCTTACCATGAAGTGGCATTGAACATTATTTCAACATTCACCAAGTTCTTCATAGAATACGTACCCCGGTTACAAAACCCAGAGGCTGACGCTCTGGCTGGCCTCGTAGCCTCGTTGGCAGTACCCCTCGGGACTCAGCACTATGTCACGGTAGTTGGTCGAAACTTGGTCTGTCCTAAAAATAATCTATCCTTACAAATGGCCCATGCCAGGTCAACAAGTGCTGGTATTAATGTCCGAGACTGGAGGTTCCCGTTCATCGACTTCGTTGTCTACAGAATTCTCCCAGAAGACCCGAAAGAAGTCGTCTCAGTCAGGAGGTGTTCCTTTCGATTCTATTACGATACAGCTACTAAAATGCTGTACCGACGCTCCTACGATGGACTTCTCCTTCGATGCCTGTCCAACGAAGAAGCAGCCTAAGCCCTTCGAGAAGCTTATGATGGAACTTGCGGGGCTCATCAACCTGGGCCTAAGTTGCAGGATCGACTGCGACGCATGGGTTACTACTGGCCGACCATGGCAGCCGACGTTGTCGACTATGCTAAGAAGTGCCATGCTTGTCAGCTTCATGCCGACTTCATCCATACACCATCAGAACCACTATATCCTACGGTCGCCTCTTAGCCCTTCGAAGCTTGGGGCATGGACATTGTAGGACATATCACCCCTCCTTCATCGAGGGGACACCGCTTTATCCTAGCCATCACCGACTACTTCTCCAAATAGACAGAAGCAGTTCCGCTGACGGAATTGAAGAGATCTAGGGTGATCAGCTTCATTAAGCACCATGTCATCTACCATTTCGGGGTACCCCGAAGGATTATCTACGATAACGGTCCACAGTTCATCAGCCATGTTTTTAGCAGATTCTGTGACAAGAATCGTATTCAAAATGTGGCATCGACCGCCTACAATTCGGAAGCAAACAGATTGGCCGAGACGTTTAACAAGACTATCGTCAAGCTACTCAAAAAGGTCGTGTCATCCAACAAACGCGACTGGGACGAAAAGCTCGGCGAATGCCTTTGGGCCTACTGCACAACGGTACGGAACCCGACGGGCAACACACCATTCTCTTTGGTCTACGGAAATGAAGCAGTACTGCCTCTTGAGATCCAGTTACCCTCACTCCATGTAGCGATCACAAATCAACTCACAGAAGAAGACAATCAATGTTGCTGTCTGCGAGAATTGGAAGCACTTGACGAAAAATGTCTCCTAACTCAACAGCGCATCGAATTCTATCAAGCCCGTATATGTCACCCCCAGATTTTAGGAACAGGAGTATTTTTTTTATTTTCACTTTTGAATATTTTTGAAATTTATTTTATCATTTATGATATTGTTTTGAGGTTATTTGAGTCGGGTTCGAATTTCAGCTCATTTCGACTTGTATCGGGGACCCGGGGTAGCTTAGACTCTAATCGGGACCCAACTGGAACCGACCAACTTGTCATGACCAAACCCAGATATTTATATTTGACTAATCCTATTTGATTTTAGTGGGATTAGGGATTAGAATTAGATTTAGAACTTGAAATTAGGAGTTTTCAAGTTACCATTTTGACCCCAACTCAAATCACTCATTTCTTTGACTTGGAGGGCATTTTGGTAAATTGCCAAATGCCCCCAACCCTCTAAGATGTGGCCGGCCATGTATGGAGCACCCCCTCTCCTTTGCTTCACTCCAAAGCAACCTCTCTCTCTCTCTCTCTCCATTTTATTTCTTTTTTTTGGAGTTTCTTCTCCTTCAAGAAGATCAATTAGGTATGCTTTTAAAACCTTCATTAATTCTCTTTTGCATTTATTTCCTTCACCATAAATGAGGAGGAGACCACCCTCTACATTTTGCCTATAGAATTTGTAGGTTTTCCTAGAAATCTAGTTTAAGGATTTAATTGGGGGTTTTCCTTTAGAGAGGAGTATATATGTATATATATGTGTATATATATTTATAGGTATTTGTGTGTGTGTGTAGAGAGTGGTGGTGGTGGTGTTGTGAGAGAGTGTGTGTCATGAGAGTGGTGGTGAGAGTATGAATTTATATATATATGAGTGTGTTTGTGTGTCTATATATATAAATATATAGATAGATAGTTAGATACATGGATATATATAGTTAGGTATATATATATATAGAGAAGGAGAAGTAGGAGTAGAAGAATTAGAAGAAGAAGGGGAATAAGAAACAGCAGAACAGTAGCAGCAATAGCACTAGCAGGAGCAGCAGTAGTAGAAGGAGAATGAGGAGGAGAATGAGAAAGAGAATGAGGAAGAAGTAGAATGAGGAGGAGAATGAGAAGGAGAATAAGGGAAGAAGGAGAATGAGAAGGAGAATGAGAAGGAGAATGAGGAGGAGAATGAGAAGGAGAATAAGAAGAAGAATAGGAATAAGGAGAAGGAGAAGAATAGGAGTTTGAGATGAATCGGATATGGGTTGTAAGGGTTGGTAATGATTAGAAATAGTTGCCTAGACCTAGTCTTGACCTTGGTTGACCACGGTTGACTTTTTAGACCAAAAGTCAACTATGGGTCAATACTTTACCCAATTTAGTCCCAAATTCTATTAGACTTGAACAGTTGACCAAAAGTCAACTGTTAGTCACCATTGACCTAGGGTTGACCTAGAGTGGACCAGAGTTGACCCGTTGACCAAAAGTCAACTGTAAGTCAACTTTTGACCTAGTTTGATACGGGTTGACTTCCAATGTTCTCCTATGACCAATGTTGACCTAACTAGACCTGTCTTGACCTAGTATGACTTTGTTAGGCCTATTATGACTTAGATTGACCATGTACAATCTAGTTTGACCTTGTTTGACCTAGACTGACTTAGTTTGGAATGTCTTGACCTATTTTGACTCAGTATGACTTAGTTTTACTTCCAAACCATTATATTGATACAGTATTCCATCTATAGGTCCTCGAGGCACTGTTCTTGGACTCAGTTGACTTATCCATCACATTGCAGGTGAGTACATTCTCTGATAATATTTCTGTCTTATGATATCGTCTTTGTTTCTAGTATTTAGTGTGGATATCCTTGTTCTCTTGACACATGGTGCACACGGATTGGTATTGTCTGGATCCCGTCATAAGATGTTATTCCTCTTATATATGGTATACACTGGGCAAGTCTTCATTGTTTATTGTTCATTGTATAGATACGATTCCTGCGTAGGCTCGCGACCTCCTCAGAGAATACGTATCATGACGTGTCATGACTGGATCTACTATATTAGTCAGGGATGGGGGTGTTAGCGTAGATATGTGATCAATACCCCATAGTATTATATTGTATCATCATTATATCACTGTAGTATTCTCATTGTATAGTGTTAATCATACACTCACGTATGATTAGCCAGGCCAAACATTGTATCAAGTTCTAAGTCGATTACATGTTGAAACTAGTGCTAAACGCACATAGATAGCAGTTCCAGATTTTGTACATGTTATATATTGTTTTCTTGCCTTATCTCATTACAGTTTTGATATACTCTGCCAGGATACATGTACGCTCTACTTTACCTCGTATATTCTCTCTATTTACTGCTATATTTTCAATATCGTCTAACTAGAACTGTTGTTTGAGATTTTGTACTCGTTCTCGTCCTGACTGGACCTGTTGAAAATATTATAGATGATGATGGTGACTGTCCTACCTTCTATGGGGCATATGAGGGTGATACTCAGGAGCCCGAGGAGCATCTAGCTCAGTAGAGGGTGCTTACTCTGGTCTAGTATTTTTAGTTTTCAGTTTTTATCGAATTGTTCCGATTGTTAGTTGTGACTTAGTTATATTTCAGGACTTGTATTTATTTGTGTTAAACATCTATTTTGTGTGGTGTGATAACTCTATTTATATTCAGTTTCTTCCTTTTATCTGATTTCATATCGTGCTCTATCTTCTCTAGACTTGTGATTGAGATATAGAGTTGAGATGTTATATTATACCTCCGTGCGGAGGTGACAGGTTTATATATCTTATTGTTAGATGTTAGATGTTATAGAAGACCTAGACAGCGTTCTACCGTCGACACTTGGCGTAGACTGGACGTACCCACGTTCTCGTGCCCCTAAATAGGGTGCGGGTCGTGACACGTTTTTAGTGGTGGCCCATGCAGGTCAGTGTCGCAATTAGTGCGATCTCGTAATGGTGCTCGACTTAGAGTACTAATTACGAGCCTACGACTATGACATAGGATCTAGAATATGATAGGAGTTACTCAATCACATTTTAGAAAAAATCTGATCTTTTGATTACCATGACAACTCTTCTTGCATTTTAATTCAATTGTCCTCCTTTGATAATATCTTATCTTTTGCCATATTGATCTCTTGGGTTCAATTCGTCCTCAGGATGGCAATTACTCGCAGTCAGACAGCAGCAGGGCAGAGTGCAGGTTCCAATCTTTCGATCTCATTTCCGCATTTGTCTCCTTATAACTGTTTGAAATTCGATTCCATCTGTACCTTGATTGGTTGATAAAATTTTGTTCTTGTGATGTGATTTTCTTCTGAGATAAGTCGTATGGGCTAGGTCACCTCGATTATGAGAATTAGAATCCTCTAGGGTCATGCTAGCAGGCATAGTGAGGACATATAATCGGGTTATGGATGTATTTCTAAGATGTGGGAATTTAAGGTTTTTGCTGCCAAGCATGCGACAATGCAAAAATTTTAAATACCATAATTCTAGAGGTATATACCTTAGTCAAGGACTCTGTGATTATCATAGCCTTGCTCACTAGCATGACGGAGATTCTGAGTATCATGATTCTGGACAGACGCATATGATTGTCGAACTGCATGATTTTCTGTGTTTATTTTGTTTTAATTCTTGAGGATGAAATTTTTAAGGTGGATAGACTTGTAGCACCAGGTTTCTAATTGAGAGTGATTTTAAATTTTATAGTTTTAGTCATTTAATTATTGTCACTTAAATTCATGCTTTGATTTTGGAGATTTTAATCATTTTAAATTTTTAAGCCATGATTTGGGGTTTTAATGTTTTGCTAGTGAAACCTTAGAGACTGTTTGACCTAGAGCCTAACCATGTGATTAGGATGTTTTCAGTATCATTTCTGGCCCAAGGGTATTTTGGTCATTGGACCTCTTTAATTTATTTTGATATTTGTATTGGTGATTGTTAATTTGGCTTTTGATATGTGAGATTTGTGATGGTTTCGTGTCCGTGTCGGACACGTAACAGTTTTTATTTGCAAGTGTTGTTGTGTCTTAAGAGATTTTTATTTTGCTGAATTTTTTTTTCTCTGGAAGTATTCGAGAGGGATTGTTTTCTGCGTGTGTTTTTCTGTGATTGCTTTGTTTTAATTTCGAGGACGAAATTTTTTAAGATGGATAAATTTGTCACCCCCAGTTTTTAGGAACAGGAGTATTTTTGTCATTTTCACTTTTGAATATTTTTGAAATTTATTTTATTATTTATGATATTGTTTTGGGGTTATTTGAGTCGGGTTCGAATTTCAGCTCATTCCGACTTGTATCGGGGACCCGGGGTAGCTTAGACTCTGATCGGGACCCAACTGGAACCGACCAACTTATCATGACCAAACCCAGATATTTATATTTGACTAATCCTATTTATTTTAGTGGGATTAGGGATTAGAATTAGATTTAGAACTTGAAATTAGGAGTTTTCAAGTTACCATTTTGACCCCAACTCAAATCACTCATTTCTTTGACTTGGAGGACATTTTGGTAAATTGCCAAATGCCTCCAACCCTCTAAGATGTGGCCGGCCATGTATGGAGCACCCCCTCTCCTTTGCTTCACTCCAAAGCAACCTTTCTCTCTCTCTCCATTTTATTTTCTTTTTTTGGAGTTTCTTCTCCTTCAAGAAGATCAATTAGGTATGCTTTTAAAACCTTCATTAATTCTCTTTTGCATTTATTTCCTTTACCATAAATGAGGAGGAGACCACCCTCTACATTTTGCCTATAGAATTTGTAGGTTTCCCTAGAAATCTAGTTTAGGGATTTAATTGGGGGTTTTCCTTTAGAGAGGAGTATATATGTATATATATGTGTATATATATTTATAGGTATTTGTGTGTGTAGAGAGTGGTGGTGGTGGTGTTGTGAGAGAGTGTGTGTCATGAGAGTGGTGGTGAGAGTATAAATTTATATATATATAAGTGTGTTTGTGTGTCTATATATATAAATATATAGATAGATAGTTAGATACATGGATATATATATATAGTTAGGTATATATATAGAGAGAGAAGGAGAAGTAGGAGTAGAAGAATTAGAAGAAGAAGGGGAATAAGAAACAGCAGAACAGTAGCAGTAATAGCACTAGCAGGAGCAGCAGTAGTAGAAGGAGAATGAGAAGGAGAATGAGGGACGAAGTAGAATGAGGAGGAGAATGAGAAGGAGAATAAGGGAAGAAGGAGAATGAGAAGGAGAATGAGGGAAGAAGGAGAATGAGAAGGAGAATGAGGAGGAGAATGAGAAGGAGAATAAGAAGAAGAATAGGAATAAGGAGAAGAAGAAGAATAGGTGTTTGAGATGAATCGGATATGGGTTGTAAGGATTGGTAATGATTAGAAATAGTTGCCTAGACCTAGTCTTGACCTTGGTTGACCACGGTTGACTTTTTAGACCAAAAGTCAACTATGGGTCAACACTTTACCCAATTTAGTCCCAAATTCTATTAGACTTGAACAGTTGACCAAAAGTCAACTGTTAGTCACCATTGACCTAGGGTTAACCTAGAGTGGACCAGAGTTGACCCGTTGACCAAAAGTCAACTGTAAGTCAACTTTTGACCTAGTTTGATACGGGTTGACTTCCAATGTTCTCATATGACCAAGGTTGACCTAACTTGTCACGACCCGCACCCACTGTTAGGGTACGAGAACATAACAACGCCCAGCCTATGCCGCAGTGTCGGCGGTAGAACACTGTCCTAGGTCACATCATCTAACATTATAATGCTAAGCAGATACAGTCTCAATCACATTTAAGGTAGAGCATGATAAGGTTAGATAAAACATAAAATCCAAAGAGATATGGGAGATAGAAGTTTAAGTGTCTAAGATACAAAAACCCAGAAATACATCTCAAAACTCAAATACAGTAATCCACAAAGTAAATACAACTCCAGACAAATGAAATAACTATCTAAACAACCTCTAAGGTGTCTCCTCTAGGCTAGCAGGCAACCTCCAAGCTATCTGTAAAATTTATCAACAGGTCCAGTCAGGACAGGAACGAGCACATCTCATCTAGAAAACCCAAGTAAATGACAGAGAACTATAAAGCAGTTATAGGCAGTTGTATTGATGAAAATGGCAGTTTATATTCAGGTGATGGTAAGAAAGACAGATAAGGTGCAAGGAAAGTAAATAACTAAACAAGAGAAGAATCATAGCAATAAAGTCTGTAAAAATAGAACTAGCTGAACCAGGGTAATATGATATGAAGTCCAGACAACAATGTAGACCAGTGTAACTCCAATGTAAGTCCAGTACAAGATGAATCTAATACAAGATGAATCCAGTAAGGGACGATTCCAGTTATAGTGATCAAGGATTCCAGGGTGAGTCCAGCCTATACTCTAGCAGTGTGTTTTAAAATACCGAGATCGACATGTAAACGGCTGTGGTTAATCCGGCACACCTCTCACTGATCAGGCGAGAGATGGCTATCATTCCAGTAGATTCCAGTAGGGGTGATTCCAGTAATGGGGTATGTCTACATGTCTTACTCTAGTATTTCCCCTCCCAGCAAGTAAATCCAGAATTTTGACACAATGATTCAAGATGAGTCCAGCCAAAACATAATGATACCAGTAAATGATTCCAGTAAATGATTCCAGTAAATGATTCCAGTAAGTGATTCCAGTAAATGATTCCAGTAAATGATACCAGTAATAGAGGCCAAAAAATAAATGTGTGTCGTATACATGAATCCAGAGATATCCACACGTGCTGTAACAGAGAATCACATACAACTAACTAGAACTGAAGTACAGTAATTGACAAGTAAATGAGAGAACTATCAGAGAATGTACTCGCCTGATAACCTGAACAGCTGATAAGTATAGGGGGGTCCAACTGAAGCCACAAAGTCCTATTTAAAGCAACACAGGTTACAAGGTGTCTGGCTCCTAATTAGAACAGCACAAGTCACAACATGTCCAGAAGGGTAATATAAAGCACTATAATGCATTCTACATGAATCTAGGTCAAACTAGGCCAAAGTCAACCCTTGGTCAACTCTGGTCAACTGCACTAGTCAAACTAGGTCAAACTAGGTCATGTCCTAACCCAGTAAGTCTTACTAGGCCTAACCAAGACTATCCTAGCAAGCACACATCAATACAAGGCTATACAAGCCAACATACACCCAACTCTATATAGCATGCAATTATTCAATACTCAAATAGGCAAGAATTCACATTGGATATATACTAGGTAATCTATTACTTTAAGCTATATATGTCTACACATACATACACATGCATATATTGGTATTCAACATTAGGTCTATAATCATGGCATTTCAAATGGTTATATAAACTTATATATTACAACACAATATGCTAACATATATATAATATACATACATAGCTAAGTTAACTATATTCATAAATACTTATTTAAGAGGCTATGTGTGTGTATGTGAACATGGCAAAGGGGCAAGTGAGGGTTAAATGGGCATACATAGTGTATACATATCAAAGAGTGTCAAAGTGTAAGTGAACAATGTGTCAAGTGTGATAGTGTCAACATAGTGTAAGGGGGTACATGAGGTAATATAGGATTTGTGTTAACATAGAACATTATATCTCATTAACTTATATATTGCATACATTACATCTATTATTACATTACATTCATGCTTGCATTCATTCATCATTCATTATTCTCTTGCACCACTATATGCACCATACATTACATACTATGGAACCTACATATTCATTACAAGCCATACTTATACATGCTTATATTAGATAGAATACTTACACCTCATACATCATTTATTTAACCATTTACTCATGCTTGTATTCTCTATTTAATTACATAATGTATATACATTAACATGGGTTAAAATCAAATAGAACATTATATTACACACAAGGGTGCACAAAATGCATATGCCGAATAGTAACTCCAACTAATAATCAATACTGTACCATCTCAGCATGAATTAAAATTTAGGATTAAATTATGTTATAGATCTATGTGTTAGCTTTCCGAAACTTTAAACGGATCGCGTTTTCGTTTCCGGAAACTCCCGGAATCGCGAAAACACCGAGAACGCGTTTGTCTTTCGTACAGCTGACACTCAAATAATTCTCCAGAAAGTTACAGAAAGAATTAGGCCTATTAATACATGTTTTTGGAAAGCTAACTTCAATACGCTTCTTTTAAAAAAACGGGAGATTAAACCGAGCTTTGAGCTAGAAGTTATGACATTTCTAAGTTAGGGCTGAAATTAAAAACGTGGATAAAAATTATGACGGATTTAGGTAGTTTGAGACAAAAGAACACAAGTATATAACATAATATATCAAGAACTCACTCTCTATACTAATATATATATATGAGATACTATAGAACACATCTCCAATACAAAAATATGAGATTAAACATGTAGTAATTTATTCATACATAACAACAACACATAGTGTGTCCAAATTTGGGGTTTTCCCATATGGACACAACCACAACACAAAGGACACTCCTATGACCTCCAAATGGACACGAAATGGACACAAATGGAGATACAACCATGGGGGTCATTTCTATGGGTTCAAAATAGACCTATATGCATGAGGAAATGAAAAGGAGAAGGGATTTATACCTCCCGGTAGATCGAATCGAAGAAAAGTCTTCCCGGAGCGACACCGACACGTAGAGATTTCTAAAAGGACACGAACGAGCTCCGAATCCTCCCAAACTTGGGTAGCTTCCTCCTTGGCTAGAATGGATAAGGAAAGAAAAAGATTTGGTGGCAAAATGGAAGGATTTGGTGGAGAAATGGAAGAATTTGGTGGAGAAATTGCTAGGGATTGCTCTCTAGAAATTTGGGAAAGAACAAGAGAGAGAGTGTGGATGAGAATAATGAAATGAACTTGAGCCTATCCTCTCCCAAAGTGGCTGGCCATATGGGGCTATTTGTCCTATTATGGTAAGGTCCAAAATGCCCCCACTAACCTATTCTATTAGTATTAGGAAAGGGCTAATTGGTTGGGGCTAAATTAGTCATTCTAAAGTCTCTAATCATACTAACCTTATCCATAATAATTAGTCTAACCTCTAACTAAAATATTTCTATCATGTGGACTAAAATTAATATCATGTGGGCCATGCCTAACTAGTGTGTGTTAGAGTCAAACTACCCCCGGGTCCCCGTTTCAAGTCGGATTGAGTTGAAATTCGAACCCGACTCTAATAACCCCAAAAAAATATCATAAATAATAAAATAATATCAAAATAATTCAAAGAGGTCAAATGCAAAAATATCCTTAGGCCAAAAATGATATTAAAATATCATAATCACATGGTTAGGCTCTAGGTCAAACAGTCTCTAGGGTTTCACTAGCAAAACGTCAAAACCACAAGTCATTGATTTAAATAATTTTAAAATGATTTAAAATCACCAAAAATTATATCATGAATTAAATATTATTATTAAAATAATTATAAACATAAAATTTCAAAATTACTCTTATTTGGAAAACTGGGTGCTACATAACTAGACCTGTCTTGACCTAGTATGACTTTGTTAGGCCTATTATGACTTAGATTGACCCTGTACAATCTAGTTTGATCTTGTTTGACCTAGACTGACTTAGTTTGGCGTGTCTTGACCTATTTTGACTTAGTATGACTTAGTTTCACTTCCAAACCATTATATTGATACAGTATTCCATCTATAGGTCCTCGAGGTACTGTTCTTGGACTCAGTCGACTTATCCATCACATCGCAGGTGTGTACATTCTCTGATAATATTTCTGTCTTATGATATCGTCTTTGTTTCTAGTATTTAGTGTAGATACCCTTGTTCTCTTGACACATGGTGCACACGGATTGGTATTGTCTGGATCCCGTCATAAGATGTTATTCCTCTTATATATGGTATACACTGGGCAAGTCTTCATTGTTTATTGTTCATTGTATAGATACGATTCCTGCGTAGGCTCACGACCTCCTCAGAGAATACGTATCATGACGTGTCATGACTGGATCTACTATATTAGTCAGGGATGGGGGTGTTAGCGTAGATATGTGATCAATACCCTATAGTATTATATTGTATCATCATTGTATCACTATAGTATTCTCATTGTATAGTGTTAATCATACACTCACGTATGATTAGCCAGGCCAAACATTGTATCAAGTTCTAAGCCGATCACATATTGAAACTAGTGCTAAACTCACATAGATAGCAGTTCCAGATTTCGTACATGTTATACATTGTTTTCTTGCCTTATCTCATTACAGTTTTGATATACTCTGCCAGGATACATGTACGCTCTACTTTACCTCGTATATTCTCTCTATTTACTGCTACATTTTCAATATCGTCTAACTAGAACTGTTGTTTGAGATTTTATACTTGTTCCCGTCCTGACTGGACCTGTTGAAAATATTACAGATGATGATGGTGACTGTCCTACCTTCTATGGGGCACATGAGGGTGACACTCAGGAGCCCGAGGAGCATCTAGCTCAGTAGAGGGTGCTTACTCTGGTCTAGTATTTTTAGTTTTTAGTTTTTATCGGATTGTTCCGATTGTTAGTTGTGACTTAGTTATATTTCAGGACTTGTATTTATTTGTGTTAAACATCTATTTTGTGTGGTGTGATAACTCCATTTACATTCAGTTTCTTTCTTTTATCTGATTTCATATCGTGCTCTATCTTCCCTAGACTTGTGATTGAGATATAGAGTTGAGATATTATATTATACCTCCGTGCGGAGGTGACAGGTTTATATATCTTGTTGTTAGATGTTAGATGTTAGATGTTAGATGTTATAGAGGACCTAGACAGCGTTCTATCGCCGACACTGCGACGTAGGCTGGACGTACCCACGTTTTCGTGCCCCTAAATAGGGTGCGGGTCGTGACAGTATATCACAGGCTTTCAACAAGAAGGTCAAGCAGAGGACTTTCCAAGTAGGCGACCTGGTTCTGGCAGTCAGGAGGCCGATGGTGTTGACTCACAAGACACCAGGAAAGTTCGAGCCCAAGTGGAAGGGACCTTTCATCATATAGACGGTATACTCAAACGGTGCTTACCGCCTCGCCAAACCCAATGGGGACTTGTTCATGATGCCCATCAACGGCAAGTTCCTAAAGAAGTACTACTCTTGACATCCTTCAGACATGTACTTCTATCTCTACCCAACAAGGGAGTCTGTGGACCCAATCATCAGGGCTCACGTACACCTCCCTTCCATAAAATCTTACGCTTCTGGAACCCAGCTATTCCGTGGCGTTCTATCCTCAGTAGAAGAACAACCACATCCACATTACCTCTGAGTTGCCCTTCTACGCCCTACAAAGCATAATCTGACACCATGAAGGATTATGCTGCTTATCATGTTTACCACGTCCACATCACCTCTGAGTAAACATTCCGTACAGACAACCCCTGCGTTGCCGTACATTGATCGCAGAACTTCCATAAATATTACCTCTGAGTAGTTCTGCGTATCTTCCTAGATTCACTCCTACCACGTCCATAACACCTCTGAGTAGGAAGATTCTGACATTTGAACGCCATATTTACCACGTCCACATTACCTCTGAGCAAATATGTTGGTTCTTCCAAACTTATTATCTGTACCTAAAAAACTAAGGTGCGCAAAAGATAATAGGTCCATACAAATCATCAAGTTCATGACAGCAAGAATGAACACACCACAAAACTCTTTATTCTTTATTTAAAAGTAAAGGATTATATCCCTAGCAGGAGTTGTAAATTACACAAAATAACAAAAAAAGGAGAGGCTACCACTACAAAAATTTATCGTTTTAGCGACGGCCACATCCGTCGCTAAACCGACGGTAATTACGATTAGCGACCGATAACCGACAGATTTTGGCCAAAAAATTCCGTCGGCAATCAGCTCGTCGCTAATAACGTTCCGTCGCTAAGTTGTCGTCACATGACTGAATAGCGACGGATTGTCGACGTCACAATACGAAGCATTAGCGACGCATTTTTGACGGACTTTCGTCCATTTCAACTATTAAGTACTGAAATGTGTAGGCAATAGCGACGTAAAATTTCGTCGGTAACCCGTTGTAACAGCGTATCAGATCGTATCATTCCGTCGCTAATCCGTCGGTATTCGTCGGTAGCTAACGACGGATTAGCGACGGTCTTCTGACGGACTATCCGTCGATCAGGTTCTGAAAATGCTTGGCATTTCCAGCACCATGGCGACGGAAGAGTAGTCGCTAATACGTCGCTACAGCGACGGATTACTGACTGATTATCCGTCGCCATGATTCTGAAAATGTCATGCATTTCCAGAACCATGTCGACGGATGTTCCGTCGCTACGCGGTCGCCATATAGAGCGACGGATTAGCGGCTAACAATCAGTCGCCCTGGAGACGGATTTTCGTCGCTATTCCGTCGAAGTTTATACCACCAGAACCTTGCCGACGGATAATCCGTCGATCACCCGTCGCTACCTGAAAACAGTTTAAAAACTCCAGATAGCGACGGCTTATCCGTCGAAAACCCGTCGGTAACTGGGATTATCCGTCGCTAGACGGTCACTAGTCCGTCGCTAACTGAGTTTTTTGGGAAAAAAATTGCAGCACTTTCCCTGTTCACAAATATATGCATAAACCAAACCAATATATAATGCACACCAATTATCCAACAATCACACAGACCAAATATATAATGCACACCAATTATCCAAGAATTACATAGACCAAATATGCACATACGAATTTAATGCACACCAATTATCCAAGAATCACAGACCAAACCAAATTAATATAAAATAAATATCAATTATCCTAAAGAGTAACATAATATCCGGTGTTATAAGCCGATTATAGCACAATTAGTTCAAAGCTCTCACAAATAATCCAAATTTTCTTAATACAACATTTTAAGGAGGAGGTCGATTGTCCGTTCCCGTATTCGACCGACGAATATACTCCTCCACAAGGTACGGAG
Organism: Iris pallida; assembly: GCA_029216955.1. Classification (NCBI taxonomy): domain Eukaryota; kingdom Viridiplantae; phylum Streptophyta; class Magnoliopsida; order Asparagales; family Iridaceae; genus Iris; species Iris pallida. The sequence goes on from JANAVB010031219.1 coordinate 3,671,313, forward strand.
GCAAGGCGTCGTAGACAGTGCTCGGAAGTCGGCGAAGCTGCTCTGCGGACATGAGATCCAGGAGTGCCGTCACAGCCGTAGGCAGTAGCACAGGGGCTTCAGGGTTGAAAGAAAGATGGCCCACGGAAGATGGACCGACACCTGCAGTCGACGGACCAGTAGAAGACGGACGAGCACCATCAGCAGACGTACCGACAGCAGCAGACGGACCGACAGCAGCAGACGCAGGCAGAAAGTGCGTGGCAAATTGCTCCCGTAAGGACGACACCGCCTCGTGCAGATGCGTAAGCTGCGACCTAACATCATCGTCTGCCCGGGCCATGGGAGGAGGCGGTGTCGGTAGAAATCTCTGTGTCGCCATATGCAATGGCCCTAGGGAGCCGACTCCGTACAGGAACCCTTTCTTAAAGTCGCCGACGGTATCTACGAACAAGTCGTTCCGAGCGGCCAAAGAAGAGGGCGTCCGGAAGGGCGTCGTTTCACCGACATCCTCGGTGTCAGTTAACTGAGCCCAACTAAGGGCCTCACGATACGCAGCCTATCAAATGAATGTGTTTATATTATAAGATTTACCTAAGTTGTAATCTAAATCCTATATTTCACTAAGTTAAGTGTGAATCCTAAGTTTACCTAAGTTATAGTCCGAATACTTTTAATTCTAACGTTAATCTCATAAACATAAGTACTTACATCAGTCTCCTTGGCCCTCTCGTCGACGAAGCTCCCGTCCTTCCGTCTTTTGTGCATATGCTGGAACACGTCGTGCATGGTGACCGATTCTGGCGCCCTTCCCTCCTTCACCGCCCGTTGGGCCTGCATACGAAATTTTCGTAGAAACTAATTAACTCCTTTAATTAATAATACCTAATTCGATAGTGAAATAAATTTACGGTTGCTCACCAGATCTGCAAGTATCGCTACGTGAGACCTTGATCCCCCCGTATGAAGGCCCGCGGCAGATCGGTTCACCTTCGCCTTCTCCGATTTCTCCTTGTATGCAGGGTTATCCATCATGCCTAAGAGGTCCTCATAATACTCCTGCCGGATCCAATTCGGCCTCGTATGCCCCATTTTTAGGTCATGAATCATATCCCGTATCTTCTTCGAGCATGCGCTTCTGTAGGTCCTGCGGATCCCCTCCTCGCGATGGGGGGGCCACCAGTACGTTCTCTAACACAGAAAATCAATTATCACATAATTTACAAAATGGTTGATTAAAGAATCACATAGACTTAACCAAAAAAATATAGATATATACCCTCAACTCGTCGAGCCAGACGTACTGCACGTTTGGGGGCACCGACATAAAGTTGAGGTAGGGACCGTGGAAGTTAGCCCTGATAATTTCTCCAAGGGCCCTGCCAACATTAAACGGAAAAAACCTACAAAGAAGAAACGACTGGATTATTAACTTGAATAAATGAAAGAAATTTAATAAATTAACTTAAATTTACTTACGAGGTCCCCGCGGGCCATATCTCTCGTCGGAACTCGCCTCTCGGCCTCTCTGGTGCCGTCGGAGGATCCGTGGGTCCGCGTATATACTCTCCAGTAACCGGATAGAACCGAGTATGGGGGTACTCCGGGGCCCACTGTGCAGTAACTGGGGCATCCCCTGGTGGATCCGCTGCTGGTGGTTCCGATAGCTGATCGGATCCGCTAGCAGATCCGGACTGATGCCTCGATGAAGTGGTCGATCGAGGTCGGGATGCGTCTGTGCCCGGGGTACTCTCCGGGTATGGCTCGCTCGATGGGGTCACATCCCAGGAACTTTGAATACGACCACGACCACCAGCACCAGTACGACCACGACCACGACCCGTACCACCACCACCACCACCACCACGACCAGCACCACGACCACGGCCAGCCATCATGACCTGTAAATAGAACACATAAACATAATTAACAATATGAAAGTGTAAATGGATATAAAAAACTAAACTAAAATATACATACCACCAGTAGGGAGACGAGTACCGCCGCGATGAAAAAGACTAGGAGTGCCATCTGCAATAAGTAAATAATCGAATGAAAAAAACATGAATTCACGTAATTGCTTTTATGAGGTCAAACTTAATTCACGTAATTGGAAGTGTTTTTACTATACAACAATATTTAACCTAATCATCGTCTTCGTTCTCATCCTCGGCCTCGTCTTCATCATCATTCTCCTCATCCTCATCCTTATCCTCATCCTTATCTTCATTGTTGATTTTATCTGTATCCTTATCTCCATCAAATTCTTTTTCTTCTTCTTCTTCTTCTTCTTCTTCTTCTTCTTCTTCTTCTTCTTCTTCTTCTGCCTCAAAATTTGGGACAAGACGCCTCTTTCTCCCCTGGTTGACAGCTAAGTCTTGTGTATCAACCTCTTCCTCCCCTCTATTTTCCTCAACAATATCTTCAACATCTATTGTATCTGAGTGTTGTCCCAAGTATTGGGACTTTTCGATCTGGTCCTCTTGGTATGCTGGGTCTCCAACGTTGAATGTATTTCTAGATTTAATCTTGCATACTGTCCACCAGTCAAATCGATCTCTACGACGCCTTGGGTAGCTTGTATAGTAGACTTGAACAGCCTGATTTGCTATTGCAAATGTATCGGACCCTCTATACCTCCTGCGATGATTTATATCGACGAATCCAAATTGTTTATCGATTCTCCAACCGATATTTGGTGTCGTATCGAACCACTCATATTTGAACATCACAATATGCATATCATATGGGCCAGTATATTGTAAATCTACAATATCCCGAAGCACTCCATAATAGTCAAAGTCCGGCTCGTCGTCATAGACGGTGCCTCTTATGCAAACACCGGAATCCTTGGTATTGATGCCGTCATTGATAAATTCGACATTTATAGCATTCTGAGTTGACTTAAACCTGAAGCCATTAACGACATGGCCTGGCCAAGTCTTTATTTGCTTCTTCGGTCCCAGTGCCAGATAACGAACACTGTCATGAGTGAGTGTTGTTTCAGGCAATAAAACCTGTAAACAAATATTTACAATTTAAATGTTTCAGATTATATATTAATAATCTCAATTATAATCACAGTTATTTACGTATTTGCGAAACCATGACGGAAATGTACAATCAACCTCTCTTTGAAGTCCCTCATCGGTAATATCGGGTCTCCTCATTTTGATTTCATCTCTAAATACACTATTAGAGAAAATAATAATATATAAGTGTAGTCACTTACTTCATCAAATTCGAGATTATAACGAGTGCAAGTGTACTGACTTACTTCTCCAAATCTCTCACTTCTTGTATGTCACAGTTTAACAAGACATATCGGTGAGCGGCATCATACTCGTCGTCTGTCAACCACCGTCTTTTACTAGCCCCAACAGGCTTGTCCCTTACATTGAATCTTCCTCCATCCTCAACGTCCTCGTCATTCCTTTGAGGTCTATTTCGATTTGTTTTAACATGAGTATCGAAATAAATGGAGTAGAAGTTTGAAACCTCTTCGATAAGATATGCTTCGCATATCGAAGCCTCTATATGAGCTTTGTTGCCAACTTTCTTCTTTAGATGGTGTAGGTATCTAAAGAGACAAATTATCTTGAGAATTAAGAAAGAATTTTAAAATAAATGGAAATTCAGCTTAAATTATATCGATATTTATGTACCTTTCAAATGGGTACATCCATCGATAATGAACAGATGCACCGACACGGGCTTCGTATGCTAGATGAATCGGTAGATGTTCCATGCTGTCGAAGAAGCCAGAAAGAAATATTTTCTCCAACTTGTAAATTGTTAAGATAATCTTCTCCTCAATTTCAACCATGTGTTGCACAGTCAACTTAGTTGAACAAATATCCCTAAAAAATATTGATAGTTCGGCCAACGGAACCCATACAGCAGAAGGCAACAACTCTTTCAAAGCAATGGACAGTAATCTTTCCATAAACACGTGGAAATTATGACTCTTCATTCCCGTTAGCTTGCGTTCATTGAGGTCAACGTATCTAGACAAATTTGACACATAGCCGTCGGGAAATCTTAAAGTAGATACCCACTTGCAGATTATTAATCTATCTTCCGTGCTCAATGTGTATTGTGCTATCGGCTTACTTAATTATCCAGCAGCTCCCCTTTGTATCAAGTTCAGATAAGGACGCTTGTATATCTCGACAATGTCTTGTCTTGCTTTTGGATTGTCCTTCGTCTTTCCTTTAATGTCCATGACGGTATTGAAGACATTATCGAACACATTCTTTTCGATATGCATAACATCAAGATTATGCCTTATAAGATTATCTTTCCAATAAGGCAAGTCCCAGAAGATACTCCGTTTGGTCCAGTTATGGGTTTGTCCGAACCCATCGACACGATTGTTCGATGGATCTTCCATTACAGTAGGAAAATTCTTTATATCTTCCCAAATATCGTATCCCGATAATCTGGTAGGCGGATGAGAAAATTCTTGTTTTCCAGCTCTGAATGCGTCCTTGTTTTTTCTCCAAGGATGACTCACGGGCAGAAATTGACGATGACAATCAAAGAAAGAAGTTTTTCCTCCATGCTTAAGGCGGAACGCCTTACTATTTTGCATGCATATCGGACAAGACAGGGTGCCGTGAGTACTCTATCCCGACAGCATACCGTATGCGGGAAAATTATTGATTGTCCACATCAGTGAAGCTCTCATCTGAAAGTTCTGTTTCCTGGAAATATCATACGTCGCGACGCCGATCTCCCACAGCTGTTTTAGCTCATCCACCAACGGCTGTAAATATATATCGATATTCTTCGTCGGATTTTTGGGACCCGGTATGATAGCTGTCAAGAACATATAAGGAGTCTTCATACACATCCATGGTGGCAGATTGTAAGGGGTCAGAATGACTGGCCAGCAGGAGTATTGAGATCCCGACTGCCCAAAAGGGGCGAATCCATCAGAACATAGCCCCATGCGTACATTTCTGGGCTCTGCAGCAAAATCTGGATGGCAAAAATCAAAATATTTCCACGCCTCTCCATCCGAAGGATGTGACAATTCTCCATCGTCCTTTGTGCGTTCTTCGTTGTGCCACGTCATGTGTTCTGCTGTATTCTGAGACATATACATCCTCTGCAAGCATTTCGTGATCGACAAGTAATGCATATACTTGTAAGGACGTCGTTTTCTAGTTGACTTTCCTTTTTCCCTGACTTTTTTGTAACGATCCGTATTATAGAAGCGGCAACTTTCTACATCCTCGTTCTCCTTATAGTACAACATGCATCCATTGCGACAACAATCTATCTTGTCGTACTCCAGTCCCAGTTGTCGGACCATCATATTCGACTTGTAGAAGTTTTTTGGAAGCTCTTTTGATTCCTTCGGTAATACCTCCTTCATTAGTTGTGTAATCCGATCATAGCAAGTTTGTGGCAAGTTAAAATCGGACTTTATGTTCAACAACCGCATCGTCACTGACAGTACAGAATATGGATCACAACCAGGATATAAAGAAGTTTCAGCATCCTGAAACATATCATAGAACTCCTTCGCCTCGGGATTAGGATCCTCCGGATCAAAATTAGGCCCTGCCGCGTCGTACACCATATCTCGTGCAAGGTTCTGCACGTCTCCATAATCAACGGAGCATTCGTCGTCATCGACGACAAAATCCGTTGCAACATTATCATCAAAAACATAAGTAGCAGCATTCGCAACCTGTCTTTCGGCATATAGTTCACCTTGCGATGACCACAGGCCGTAATTACGTACGAAACCCTTACGGGTCAAATGATCTCTTACACTCACCACTTCTTCGTAATGTCTATTGCGACAATTACGACATGGACACTTGATTTTGTTATCGTCCATAAACTGAGCTTTGCTCATGGCATACTTAAGAAACACTTCCACGCCTGCCTGAAAATCGTCACTCACACATATTCTGCTCTCGTGTTGTCGTTTGTACATCCATGTACGATCAACGAAATAACGATCCATCACAGATTAGATGTAAAAATATGTATAGTAAGACAAACTAAACAGAATTAGTATATAATCATGTAACTGGTGGATCCGCTAGTATTCTAGCTCGAGAAGAGAAAAATATAAATACAGTTGTTACTAATAGTTTGATACCGATAGTGCGATACCGATACCGATACCGATAGTACGATACCGATACCGATACCGATAGTTCGATACCGATAGTTCGATACCGATAGTGCGATACCGATACCGATAGTGCGATACCGATACCGATACCGATAGTTCGATACCGATAGCATGGTTTAAAGTATCGGCCGATACCGATCCGATACGGCCGATACCGATACGATTTGGCATGTTCCGATCCGATACCGACCGATACCAAATATTGACCGATACCGACTATGGGGGTCTTTATTCCGGTCAATTCGACAAAACCAATCGGTAAGGGTGACTACTATTTCATATAATTTCAAAACTACTAAGAAATAACGCTGAAATACTTAAAATTATGCCTAAATGTATAAAATATATGTTTCTAAATGTAAATAATTTATTAATAATTATTTGTTTTCCGATACCAAAGTCCGATACTCCGATACGAAACCGCCGATACTACCGATATCGCTGATACCAATACTCATAGGAATAGTCCGAAACCGATTCCGATACCGATTGTGAACCTTGACCGATAGCTACCGATACCGATAGTGCGATACCGATACCAAACTGAGACAATCTATCTATTTCTAAATTGCAAGAGTCCACTTCTAGGATATGGGAGCTATATCCTAAATATCTAGTCTAAAATTAACTTGGTTAGGATACTAGAGTGTCCTTATTATCTAGCAAGCACTACCTTAGTCTAGTCACACTAGCATTAATTACCTATAATTCCTTCCATGTCTACAATCACACATTACACCCCAAGCCGTCCTGCATGCTAATTATAATAGGCACATATATATGTATATCACAGTTAGATGTATAGACCATGAACCCAACACTGACTTATGCAGATGAAGAACTCGCACTGTCCTTGACACAGTGAACATATACACCATGAACCCAAACTCCATATTCATATTTACTAATCCAAACACCACCAAACTAATGGATAACACCCAATATGGATAACACATTATTTAGCCAATATATAAACTCAGATGAATTTGATAAGCAAAGCCCCCCGCCGCCCCCGACCAAAGCCCGCCGCAACAAGCCCGCCGCCCAGCCCTCGACCAAAGCCCGCCGCCCCAAGCCCGCCGCCCAGCCCCCGACCAAAGCCTGCCGCCCCAAGCCCGCCGCCCAGCCCCCGACGCCCCCGCCCCAAGCCCGCCGCCCAGGCCCCGACGCCCCCGCCCCAAGCCAGCCGCCCAGCCCCCGACGCCCCCGTCCCAAGCCCGTCGCCCAGGCCCCGACGCCCCTGCCCCAACCGCCCAGCCCCTGACGCCCCCGCCCCAAGCCCGCCACCCAGGCCCCGACGCCCCGCCCCAAGCCCGCCGCCCAGCCCCCGACGCCCCCGCCCCAAGCCCGCCGACCAGGCCCCGACGCCCCCGCCCCAAGCCAGCCGCCCAGCCCCCGACGCCCCCGCCCCAAGCCCGCCGCCCAGGCCCCGACGCCCCCCGCCCCAAGCCAGCCGCCCAGCCCCCGACGCCCCCGCCCCAAGCCCAAATGTCCCCAAGCCCGCCGCCTCCGCTGCCCTTACTCGACACCGGCGACACACACAGAGAGAGAGAGAGAGAGGATTACCTTCGGGAGAGAGAGAGGAGAGGACGCCGTCGCCGTTCACTGAAGCCGCGCGAGAGAGAGAGAGAGAGACAGAGAGAGAGAGAGAGGAGAGAGATTGAATTTGGGGGAATACCAAAAGTTCCCCCCGTCTTTTTATTTAAGTCTGGAACGTAAATGTAGTGACGGAATAGCGACTGCTAATAATCCGTCGCCAGGTAGTCGCTATTATTGATTATCCGACTGAATATTCGTCGCTACGTAGTCGAAAATATGTCCCGCCAATTCTCTACACAATTCCCGCCAAATAATCGACTGTCTAGCGACGACCGAAGATCCATCGCTATAACACCGACACTCTAGCGACGGCTGTGCGACCTTTCCTCCACCTAAAATTAAAATAAAAATGGTAAAGGCTTGTAGTCGGTAATCAGTCGCTGAGCGGCCACGAAACCGTCGCTAATACCGACGGAATAATTCTGTCGCTAATAATCCGTCGCTAAATGAGCGTATTTTGGTAGTGTACAATCCCTAAGCATCATCGGGATCGGCTGAAAGCTCTTCGATCCGACGCTTCAACTCTTCCGCCCGAGTCTCTTTAGTCGCCAGAACTCGGTGTTCGGCTTCTTGACGCATCATTTTTATGGCCTCATGGGAAGTGTCATCCTCATACTTCTCGTCCAGTTGTTGTCGCTGCTGAGCCAAGAAAAGAGCTTGGCGGGTGAAAGCTGCTTCCTCCTCCTTAGATGCTACATGTTCAGCCTGGACTCGCTCAGCATCTAACAAGAGTTAGGCCCGCTGGTCTTCAAGGAGGCGAATCTTGGCATTTACTTTTGCTATACTAGCATCCAATACAGCTCGCAACTCCACCTTCTCCTGCGTTGACTGAGATAGCCTCTCCACCGCAGCCTCAGCTTCGGCCACCTCGCGTTCCCAGACAGCCACGGTGGCCTGATAAGATGACTCAGTTTTAGCGATAAACTTCTCCTTTTTTGTTTCTATCAGGGCGGAGAGATCATTTAGCTGGATACTCTGAAACTCGGAAAGCAGCTGGTCGAGATCTGTCACGACCCGCACCCTAGAGTAAGGGCACGAAATGTGGGTACGTCCAGCCTACGCCGCAGTGTCGGCAGTAGAAACGCTGTCCTAGGTCAATCATCTAACAATATAAAGGTACCTGTACAGTTTATACTCTCCGAATGGAGGTGACATCACAATATACAGTCTTAATCACATCTAAGGTAGAAGAATGAAAGACAGATAGATAGATAGTAACTCAAAGAGAACAGTAGCATAGATGAAATAAGTCTAAGTGTCTAGGATACATAACATCCAGAATGTCAACTCATAATACAATAAGTCTAAGGGTCTATACATCTCAACATCTCAAAATATAACTCAGAATGTGAGACAAAATACAAGTAGAAAAGACTGTCTAGCTAAACTGGTCTAGACTACTGGAGCAACATCCTCAGCTGGTGGTGGATCCTGCTGAGGGTCCTCAACACAAGTGTCATCTAGTCCTGCTCCATAATATGTAGTCACCCATGGCCTCATCCTCATCCTCTGTAATATTTTCAACAGGTCCAGTCAGGACAGGAACGAGCATAATACATCTCACACAGTTCATATCAGGTTAGGAAATACGATACAGGCAATAGAGTAAAATACAGGAAATGCTGAAAGAAAATATACGCTGTAAAGAGATAGCTGTAAGGAAATATCTACTGTATATAGAGAACTGTAAGTGACTAGTGATGTAGAGTACAAGATATGCATGTGAATGGCTAGAATTTATACATGATTACACTACTGAGTTTGTACATAATTACACTATTTTGGAATTATTCACATATCCACTTCTACTCCCCCGTTTTCCCCAATTAATACACAAGGATCGAGACAAGTTACGTTATTATACATTACTTCACATGAGGCTCATAAATGAGTATACGTGAAGTTATACATGAGGGCTCAGTGAACATGAGAGTACATGATCACATGAGTGCACATGCATGATGGAAGCATAGGAGCATATGATAAAAGTGAAACACACGTAACATGAAGTACCCGATGCTCCCGAGGGGGATAACATCTCATGTAAAGATCCATATAGTACCAATCCGTGTTACCAACGTGACAGCATCAAGTAAAGTAATCTAGAGCGAGAAAGTAAAGCCTGAACAAGTATGAAACGGTCAGAGAATGTACTCGTCTGCTGTATGAATGTCTGTAGAGAATATGCTATCTGAGGAGAGGTGTCTGGCTCCTGATCAGAGCAACACAAGTCACAATGTATTCTAAATAGTAAAAATGAGGTTACTATGCATACTACATGATTCTAGGTCAATCTGGTCAAAAGTCAACTCTAAAGTCAAACTAGTCAAAGTTAGGTCAACCATAGTCAAACTAGTTAGGGTTTAGTCAAACTAGTTAAACTAGTCATTTTAGGTTAATCCTAGTCAATTCTAGGTTAATTAGGTCAAGTTTGACCTAAGGTTGACTTTAGTCAACTCTAGTCAAAACAAGGGTCAACTAGTTAGGGTTTGGGTCATTAGGTCAATTAGGGTTAGCCCCTAATGCCATAGGCTAGTAACTTAGGCCATAGGCTAGTTGTCATAGGTTTCCATATAACCTATATTTAGAAAGTCATATATATATAGATATCTATATATATAGATATACACAAGTCTATCTACTACCTATATATATCAATATATGTATACCCTATATATATACAAATCACACTCACATATATATAATGACATAATATATAATCTAATACAATATATATATATATATATATATATATATATATTATATATATATATATATATATATATATATCAATATATGTATATATATATACAAACATATATATAATACATATATATAGAGAGAAGTGACAGAAAGAATAGTGAGATAGAGTGAAAGTGGGAGAGTGTGAGAACTGGACAGGAAGGGGGAGTATTCCAGATTTCTGGAACCAGAAATCACACGCACACACCACACAGTTACACACCACACACCTATATATATACATATATGTATATACACATGTACACACACGTATATACCCCCAAATTCCTCCTATACACACACATATATATATACTACGTATACATACACTGAAAACATGGAATTATATATATAAATCATAACAAAAATCATTTTGAATTTTGATTTGGAAAACTGGGAAATGTTCCAATTTCTGGAAATGTGCACTGTGCACAGGTAAAATGGGTAAACCCAAATACACACACCAAACCGAGCTAAGGCTCGAATCCAAGGGTTGGTAACACTAGCCCTAGTGTCCTCTAGTGTCCTAGGTGCCTGACACGACACCACGACACAATTTGATGTGTCAAAACTCACCAAAACCCAATCGGATAAACTGACACACACACACACGAATAAGATACGTCGTGTACGCGTGCAATTCATCCTAGGACACGACACACACGCACACATATCTCGTGCTCGTGAACGATGGTTCGTCTAGGGGTTGTGCACGTGTCCAAGTGACTGCCCTGTGTCCATGTTGCTCCAGGACACGATACGAAGTCCGTATCAGTCGTGAAAAATACGACTGATACGCGTGTTCAGACCGCGTCGTGCACGCGTGCAACTGCCTCGTGTTCGCGACACAGGACACGACACGTCTCGTCTCGTGTCCATGTGTTCGCCACATGATGGGCTACCTCCTCGTGTCACCACGAGGTGCCCAAGTGTCGTGTCCGCGCGACACGACACGCACGAAGTTGGCCCCCGCGCGTGTGCGCTGACAGTGCACGACCAGTGCACGTGTCCTGTCTCGATACGACACAAGTGTCTCAAACTCGAGGGGGCTGACAGAGGTTGCCCCCTCCTGTGTCAATTTGCACGTGTTCATGGCGTGTCGTGTCCGGAATTGGGGTCGAGTAGCAGGGGATTTTTCGTGTCTGTGCACAGTAAAAATGTGGGTTCGTGTCCGATTTGGACACAAAAAGAATCTAAATTGTGCTCAGTCAACTAGGTATATATTCTAGTAGTCTAGGGCTACAAGAAAATGTAATTAGTTTTACATTTTAACAAAATCAAATCCTTTGTGGCATTTCATCAAACAAGGTTTAATAGCCTAGGATACGTGTCCGATACGGACACCAAACCAACCCTAAATTTTACCAAACTTGACCCACAGTTAGGGTAGACCTATATGCATGCATTTATGAAGAAAAAACAGAATATTAGCAAGGTTTATGGGTATTTACCTATTTGTGCAATTTTAATGGAAAATCAAAGAGAGGGGGGTGTTTGTCCTTCAACTTGGTGATATCCAAAGCTTGTAAATTCTGGATTGCTAGCCTCCCTTAGCACCCTTGATGTTGTAGGGTCCCAATGCAAAAGACTAGAGGTGATTTGGATCAAAAATGATCAAGTTATGGAGGTTTGAAGGAAATGAATTTTGTAGGCTTAAAATTCATGTAAATTGATCATGAATGAATATAATGGGATTATATAGAATGGTGTAGTGCTAGGGGGTGCCCTATGGCCGGCCATGGCAAGGGGGGTGTCCTTGGCCTTCCTTCAAGGTGAAGGCAAAGACTTTGGTGCCAAAGTTGAGATATTTTGAGGGTTTTAAGCAAAATATCAATTATGTAAATATCTAGATATTTACATTACTTTAACCCTTGACTAATTATCCATCCTCAAGCTTCTAGGTTAGTAGCTAACCTCTAGATTAGGGTAAGATAGGTTAGGGACTAATCATGGTACTTAACAACAATTAAATAATATTAAAAACACATAATCTCAATAAAATCTAGTAAATTACCAAAATACCCTTTTAGGCTAAAATCACTAATTTGATGTTCTAAGCCTATGGCTAGGCTCACATGGTCATGGCAACTTCTAGGTTAAGGAATAACTAGGGTTATACTAGTAAAATCACAAAGTCATAAGTCATGACTTAGAAATAGTTTTAATTACACTAATAATCACCAAAAATCATATCATGACTAAAACACCATTAATAAATAATAAAAATAATAAATTTTAAAAATACCCCAATTTCAGAAAACAGGGTGTTACAAGTCTACCCTCCTAACAATAATTTCGTCCTCGAAATTTTAAGACGAAACTGAAACTGATGAGAAGGATAGAAAATTACCTCAAGGTACAAATAGATAAGGGTATCGCTCGCGCATCTCATCCTCCCGTTCCCAGGTGGACTCTCCTGGAGAATGATGCCTCCATGCGACACGAACCAATGGTATCGTCTGGTTCCTCAATGCCTTCTCCCGTCGATCCAGAATCTCAACAGGCTGCTCTGGATAACGAAGAGTAGGACCCACCTCGATCTCGGAATGATCAAGTACATGGCTAGGATCTGCCACGTACCGTCTCAACTGCGACACGTGAAATACGTTGTGGACTCCTACCAATGCTGGTGGTAAGTCTAGCCTGTAAGACACGTCACCGACTCTCCCGCTGATAACGAAAGGGCCGATGAAACGCGGGCTAAGCTTCCACCTCCACCAAAACGTATCGTGCCACGTGTCGGAGATATCCTCAAAATACCTGGTCTCCAACCTAATCACAAGCAAGGTCTCAATTTAATTATGATAATCAACATGGTTAACAAAACACAAACAAGACAACCTAATTCTAATCCTATCTCTAAACTGTACCTCAAACTCCAAAGGTCTGCGGTGGCTGTCGGCCCAATGCCGATGTCTGTCCTGCGCCACGCGAAGCCGATCTCTGATAGCTTCACCTTCTCTGCTGCATCCACAACCATCTCAGGCCCCAATAAAACTCGCTCCCAACATCATCCCAAGACAAGGGTGTACGACATCTACGCCCGTACAGTGCCTCGAAAGGGGACATCTCAATGCTGGCCTGAAAGCTGTTGTTGTATGCAAACTCTACTAAGTGCAGGTGACTCTCCCAAGATCCTCCAAAGTCCAGGACACAAGTCCGCAACATGTCCTCCAGTGTCTGAATGGTCCGCTCTGACTGTCCGTCTGTCTGAGGGTGGTATGCAGTACTAAACTGAGCTGAGTGCCCAAGCTAATATGCAAGCTCCTCCAGAAATGTGAAGTGAAACGACTGTCCCGGTCCGATACAATGCTCACTGGAACTCCATGAAGTCTGACTATCTGCTCATATACATCTCTGATAGCTTCTCGGTAGACAAACCCACTTTGAATGGCAAGAAGTGGGCCGATTTGGTCAACCTGTCGACGATGACCCAAATCGCGTCCTTCCCTCCTGGAGTACGCAATCCCGAAACAAAGTCATCGTGATGTGCTCCCACTTCCACTCTGGAATGGGCAATGGCTGCAACAGTCCTCCTGGCCTCTGCCTCTCTGCCTTTACCTGCTGACAGATCAAACACCTGGCTACAAGTGTGCCACCTCGTACTTCATCCCACTCCACCATACATGCTCTCTCAGATCCCTATACATCTTTTGGCTCCCGGATGTATAGAGTACTGAGAACGGTGGGCCTCCTGCATAACCTGCTCCCGAAAGTCTCCACTGGGCACACACAGTCTGGAACCGTCCTCAATGCGCCATCCCCTGCAAGAGTGAACTCATCGTCCGCAAATCCTGCTATGACCTGCTCCCTGATGCATCGTAGAGAAATGTCATCGAACTGAGCCGACTTGATCCTATCAATCAAGTCCGACTGAATCTGGAGGCCCCATCTGCATCTGCACTCCCGGCACAATCACCTCGATCCCAAGGCTCTCCAAGTCGGCTAACAAGTGACGATCCATCGTCAAACACATAGCTGTCGGATATCTGCTCAAAGCATCGGCAACTACGTTGGCCTTCCTGGGTGATACTACAGCAGAATATCAAAGTCCTTCATCAGCTCCAACCATCTGCGCTGCCTCATGTTGAGCTCCTTCTGTGTAAACATGTATTTCAAGCTCTTGTGGTCTGTAAATATCTCCATGCGCTCTCCATACAATAGTGTTTCCACAGCTTCAGAGCAAAGATAACTGCCGCCAACTCCAAATCATGGGTAGGATAGTTCTTCTCATGGGGACGTAACTGCCTGGAAGCATAGGCAATCACCTTCCCATGCTGCTGCAAGACACAACCCAAACCCTTCCCCGAGGCGTCACTGTAGATAGTGAACCCGCCTGATCCTGATGGCAATGTCAGAATCGGGGCTGTCGTCAACCGCTTCTTCAACTCATCGAAAGCGGCCTGACACTCTCTGACCAGACAAACTCTGCGTCCTTCCGGGTCAGCCTAGACAACGGCTCTGTAACCCGGAAGAAATCCTGGACGAACCTCCTGTAGTAGCCTGCCAATCCTAGGAAGCTCCTGATCTCTGCCACTGACGTCGGTGCTGCCCAAGCCTCAACTGCTGATATCTTCCTTGGGTCGACTGAGATCCCATCTCCAGTCACACATGACCCAGGAAGTCAACTCTGTCCAGGAAGAACTCGCACTTCGAGAGCTTGCCGTAAAGCTGCTCCTGCCTGAGAGTCTCCAGGACCACTCTCAAGTGCTCCTCATGTTCCTCCTCTGTCTTCGAGTACACCAGGATGTCGTCGATGAACACCACCACGAACTTATCTAAGTACTGGTGGAACACCTTGTTCATCAAGTTCATGAACACCGTCGGGGCATTAGTCAACCCAAACGATCACCATAAACTCGAACTGGCCGTACCGCGTCCTGAACGCCGTCTTGGGGATATCCTCCCTCTTCACCTTTACCTGGTGGTAGCCTGACCTCAGATCGATCTTCGAGAATACCCGAGCTCCGCTCAACTGATCGAAGAGATCGTCGATCCGCGGCAGTGGATATCTGTTCTTGATCGTCAGACTGTTGAGTGCCCTGTAGTCGATACACATCCGTACCGACCCATCCTTCTTCGTACAAAGAGTACCGGTGCACCCCATGGTGAAGAACTAGAGCGGATGAAGCCCTTGTCCTGCAACTCATCCACCTGCTTCTTCAATTCTACCAACTCGCTGTTGTTTACTCGATAGATATGCTGAGAAATCGGTTCCGCACCTGGAACCAAGTCTATCGAAACTCAACGTCTCTGTCTGGTGGAAGCCCAGGCAATTCCTCTGGAAATACGTCCATGAACTCAGCTATCAATGGATGTGGAGCTGGCTGCTCCTCGACCGAAACTCCACAGAAAACTCCGCAAGTCTGCTCTGCTGCCGTCGGGAATATACAAACTCTGGCTCTCCTGGCGCTCTGAACAGAACTCTACCCCCGCGGTAATCTATGCTGGCATGGTGCATGCTCAACCAATCCATACCGAGTACAATATCGTAGTTCGGTAGTGGCATTACGAGCAAACACACATCCAACTCTCGGCCTCCCAAAACTACTCTCGTCCCTTGCAAACATCACGAACGAGGATAATGCCACCCCCGGTCGTGATCTTGCAAGTCCTAGGCAACGATTCAGATATAACATGATGTCGAATCGCAAAAGATACTGATACAAAGCTATGGAAGCCCCAGAATCGAACAATGCAAAAGCTGGAATAAGTCGAGAAGAATAGAACCTGCTATCAGCTCTCCAGTAACCTCAGCATCCTCTGCTGCCATGGCGTAGGCTCGCCCCTGCTGTCCACCCCTGGCCTATGCTGGTGCTGGATGAACCTCTGCTGCTGAGTCGGCAAAGGTCCCTTCTGCTGCCCTGCCGGAGCCTTGGCTCTGCCTCCCTGAACAGGTCGTCCCGAAGACATGGGACACTCCTCAGCTGGTGGTCTCCGGAACCACATAGTAGACACTGCCAAGCCTCTTTCTGCAGTCATTCCATCCATGACCCTGTTTCTTGCAGAAAGTGCAACTGACGACCTGCTGCCTGGGTGCCTGCTGCTGGTGCCTCGGCTGCTGCTGCACCTGCTGGAACGGCCTTTGCAGCTGGAATGGCCTCTGCTGCTGGTGCTGGAAACGAGGCCTCTTGGCCTGTCCTCCACTGCTGCCAGCTCCCTGGATGTCGCGGCCCCTCTTGAGCTTCAGCTCAAGATCATCATCAGCCAGAGGGTGACCAAAAAACCAGCTTTACCGATGGCAAGATGAGATTTCTGCTCACTCTTTCTACAGATCCAGATCCGCCCGAGAACACATAGTCCGGAGCCATATCATCAAGTATGCGGCTAACACGGCCTGGGAGACATCCGGTGTACGCAATGCCAGAAGCAACTATATACATCGGTGCCACTTCGTTTGAACGAGGAACCTTCTCGTCTAGACGGCCCACTTCGGAGGTCACCTCCGCATGAGGCAGTCCCTGCGGAGTCACAAACCGAATCTTGCAAGGGTCTGTCGAGTCCTGCTTGAAGATGTAGTCCCTCCAAGTAGTCACATGGGGCTGCGACCCACCCCTATCCTTTCGTTGTAGCAGATAATGGTGGCTCACCACCTCCTTGAAAATAGCCATCATCTCCTTGTCCTTTTCTTCTAGGACTTGGATCTTTTCATTGGTCAGAAAATATTCGTCGTACGGTTCTGAACCCCAGGGAAGTTTGGAAACACATACATCTCGTGCAGAGCCAACCCCAGCTCCCCCATTGGAGTAAAGAAGGTGCCAGTCTGGGAGTTGAACATCTCCAGGAGCGCAAGGAACATAGGCTTGTTGATATCGATGGCCCCTGCATGGCACGAAGAGCGGCAGTCAGCCCAATCGCTTTGAGCTCAGTTTTGAACTTTGACAGAACCCAGAGGGTCAACTCATCCCACTTCTGTCATGACCCGCACCCACCGTGAGGGTACGAGTACGTAACAACGCCCAGCCTACGCCGCAGTGTCGGCGGTAGTAACGCTGTTCTAGGTCATGAACTATAACTAGCATAATATGAATACTCTCCTGTCACGCCCCAGAACCAGAATACTGGAGAGCGGGGCAGACACAGCCAGCTACGTATATTGAAATAGAATACATCTCAACTATACGGTCACGGCTGTCTAGATATGAGGGTTTACTACAAGCCAGCAGTCTCTTAAGGTCAAGCCTATTGTCTCAATCTCAAGCAATTAACAGAGTTACAAGATGTTAGAGCATCAAATATATATATAAGGCGTCCCAAATATTACATATTGGATGATCATGAAGCTAGTCGTACAAAAGATAGGACTAGCAAGAGTTCAGTCATACATGATCAACCCTAGGATTTGTTAATCATGTTTACAGCCCGTAGGCAGACAGTAAGTAAATGTGCATCGAGCTAACAGGTGCTCGTCGGCTAAACGCCTCAAAAGAATAATTTTACATATAAGTGGGTGAAACAAAAAGGAAAACCCACTCTTGGCCCGGGTTCCGTCTAGTTGTCACCATTGGGCTGGAAGCTTGGTAGATCCTCGGGAGCTGCTCCGAAATCTGGCCACACAAAACCAGCTGGGTCAAACCCCAGAAAGAGCAAGTGCCACAAAGGAGGCCACAAATAAGAACAAAAGCCAGCATATCAGAACATAAAGAATAAAAGGAAAGTACAAGTAATAAAAGTACACAGGGCGATAAACGACTAGGGACGTGGAACTATTCCGGGAGCCAGGTTACAATCCTTAAACCAAACAAGGACCGGGATTGTACCCCTTTGCCTGAATAGCTCACTGTCTCTACCCATTTATCGTTAGAGATAAGTAAAACAATCATGATCAAGAGTTCCAGGTACAAGGCTAGACAAGACTTAGACAGGGCTGGACACCATTCATTCACAATCGGCCAAGCAAGTACTACGGCTTACTACTTTAACTAACTAGGGTTATCACAAGCCTAACTACTAACAAGATGCAAGTGAGAATTTCTAGTCCCAAGCCTGCAGACCATCCAGTTATCCTTCCGCGGGGAGAGTTATAGTTGGGTACATCGCCCGGAAGACAAATATACCCTTAGGTGACTTAGAGGGTGCAACACATGACAGTGTGCTGGAAATGTGCTCTACTCGTCGGCAAGCTACAAGTCCATTAAAGCGTCCAGATAACGAGATTGCCTGTGACTGGGAATTCTCCATGTTCTAGTTTGATCTATAATTAGCCTAATCCAATTTAGCGCGAGTCCCTGGCCGTGGTACCCAGAAAGTCGCGTCTAGACATGATGCAAGACAAGACAAGTGGATTGTGCAAACAAGCAAGCAGGAACACCCACGGTGTCAAGGCAAGTCAAGTCAAGTTATCAAGTCAAGTCAAGTCAAGAGTGCGCCGCCACGGGCCACTATCAAGTTATCAAGGTAAATCATGTCAGGGTACTTGTCAGGGTGGCCACGACGGGCCACTATCAAGTCAGGTTGGTCATGTCAGGAGTGCACCACTACGGGTCACTGTCATGTTATACTAGTTCCTTGTCATACCATGCTGTGTACAATAGTTATTCCAAACATATTAGCAAAATCAAGTTCATGCCAAAAGGCGTAAGGATATAAAATGGGCGTAAAATACCTAATAAAATACTAATATAAAATAGGACTATAGAAGAGCCAAGATCAAGAAATAACAAATTCATCATAGACAAGTAGGTTGTGCAAGGGGGTCAGGAGTAGGTCTGCGCATGGTGTGTACTGCGCGTGGAAGAGCTGCGCAAGAGTTGTCTTGCGCAAGGGTTACCTTGCGCAAGGGTAGACTGCACAGGGGTTATCTTGCGCAAGGGTGGTTTGCGCAAGGGTGGGTTGCGCAGAAGTGAATTGCGCAGGAGCGGTTTGCGCAGAAGTGAATTGCGCAGGGGTTACTTTGCGCATGGCTGGATTGCGCATGGCTAGCTTGCGCCAGCGCAGTCCAGCGCAGCGCAAAGCGCTGGCCAAGTGACTGCGCAAACGGCCATGTGCTAAAGAGCACAGGCCAGGGTGCGCAATCGGCCATACGCTAAAAAGCGCAAGGCAGGGGGCTGTTCTCCCTGGCCGAGAGCAAGTCCAAAAACACCAAGAACTTCAATTTTTCATATTTTTGTCAAATCAAAATCAAATCTAGATTTTCAAAGTTCTAACTTGAGTAAAATTGAATTCTCTTCCACATGGAAGCATCAAAACAAGCAAAAATCAAAGTTTAATAGATCAAAACCAAGGATTTCCCAAAATGGTTAAAACCTAGATCTAGAAGAATGAAAGCTCCAAATCACAAAATTCCAAGTTCTAATGTTGCTACATGTCCTAATCTATCAAATGGACAAATAAAATTGGGTGCTTATTTGTTGGCAAGGTGCACTTGCCTATTGGTTGGGGAGTTGTGGGAAGAAGGAAGAAGAAGAAGTTTGTAAGAAATAAATGAGAGAATAAAGAGGAGAGAGAAAGTAGGTGGTGTTATAAAGTGGGGGTTGTGGTGTGTTGAGGGAGGAGTGTAGGTTAAGGTGTCCATTCATGATGAACCAAACTAAACCAACTTTCACAAAATAAAACCAAGCCATGGTCCAAAATCTATTTACGAGAAACCAAAATCCGCAAGTCGAGAAAATAAAATACGTGCCAAAAATCAAATACGAGCATAAATACGAAATACAGGAAATGGGGGTGACAACTCTACCCACCTTCAAAGAATTCTGTCCTCGGAATTTAATCAAGGAGCTAGAGATTGCCACGACAAGCTATACTAAGCACAGACAAGCTACACTAAGCAGTTCAATCATACAATCATACAATGCAAGCAAGGAAGGTGAAAGCACATGATCTACACTACAGAGTTGTACATGATCTACACTAAAGAGTTGTACATGATCTACACTAAAAAGTTGTACATGTATGGTGAAAGCACAGGAGTACGAGATCTGTATAGTACTAATCCGTGATAATGTCGTGACAGCACAAGTAAAGTAATTTAATGCAGAAAATAATTCTAAGCAGGATATAAAATGATCAGAGAATGTACTCGCCTGATATCTGAATGTCCAAGGTAAAGATACTGTTCGAGAAGGTGTCTGGCTCCTAATTGGAACAGCACAAGTCACAACATGTCCAGAAGGGTAATATAAAGCACTACAATGCATTCTACATGAATCTAGGTCAAACTAGGCCAAAGTCAACCCTTGGTCAACTCTGGTCAACTGCACTAGTCAAACTAGGTCAAACTAGGTCATGTCCTAACCCAACAAGTCTTACTAGGCCTAACCAAGACTATCCTAGCAAGCACACATCAATACAAGGCTATACAAGCCAACATACACCCAACTCTATATAGCATACAATTATTCAATACTCAAATAGGCAAGAATTCACATTGGATATACACTAGGTAATCTATTACTTTAAACTATATATGTCTACATATATATACACATGCATATATTGGTATTCAATATTAGGTCTATAATCATGGCATTTCAAATGGTTATATAAACTTATATATTACAACACAATATGCTAACATATATATAATATACATACATAGCTAAGTTAACTGTATTCATAAATACTTATTTAAGAGGCTATGTGTGTGTATGTGAACATGGCAAAGGGGCAAGTGAGGGTTAAATGGGCATACATAGTGTATACATATCAAAGAGTGTCAAAGTGTAAGTGAACAAAGTGTCAAGTGTGATAGTGTCTACATAGTGTAAGGGGTACATAAGGTAATATAGGATTTGTGTTAACATAGAACATTACATCTCATTAACTTGTATATTGCATACATTACATCTATTATTACATTACATTCATGCTTCCATTCATTCATCATTCATTTATTCTCTTGCACTACTATATGTACCATACATTACATACTATGGAACCTGCATATTCATTACAAGCCATACTTATACATGCTTACATTAGATAGGATACTTACACCTCATACATCATTTATTTAAACATTTACTCATGCTTGCATTCTCTATTTAATTACATAATGTATATACATTAACATGGGTTAAAATCAAATAGAACATTATATTACACACAAGGGTGCACAAAATGCATATGCCGAATAGTAACTCCTACTAATAATCAATACTGTACCATCTCAGCATGAATTAAAATCTAGGATTAAAGTATGTTATAGATCTATGTGTTAGCTTTCCGAAACTTCAAATGGATCGCATTTTCGTTTTCGAAAACTCCCGGAATCGTGAAAACACCGAGAACGCGTTTGTCTTTCGTACAGCTGACACTCAAATAATTCTCTAGAAAGTTACAGAAAGAATTAGGCCTATTAATATATGTTTTTGGAAAGCTAACTTCAATACGCTTCTTTTAAAAAAAATGAGAGATTAAACCGAGCTTTGAGCTAGAAGTTATGACATTTCTAAGTTAGAGCTGAAATTAAAAACGTGGATAAAAATCATGACGGATTTGGGTAGTTTGAGACAAAAGAACACAAGTATATAACATAATATATCAAGAACTCACTCTCTACACTAATATATATATATATATATGAGACATTATAGAACACATCTCCAATACAAAATATGAGATTAAACATGTAATAATTCATTCATACATAACAACAACACATAGTGTGTCCAAATTTGGGGTTTTTCCACATGGACACAACCACAACACAAAGGACACTCCTATGACCTCCAAATGGACACAAATGGACACAAATGGAGATACAACCATGGGGGACATTCCTATGGGTTCAAAATAGACCTATATGCATGAGGAAATGAAAAGGAGAAGGGATTTATACCTCCCGGTAGATCGAATCGAAGAAAAGCCTTCCCGGAGCGACACCGACACGTAGAGATTCCAAAAGGACACGAACGAGCTCCGAATCCTCCCAAACTTGGGTAGCTTCCTCCTTGGCTAGAATGGAGAAGGAAAGAAGAAGATTTGGTGGCGAAATGGAAGGATTTGGTGGAGAAATTGCTAGGGATTGCTCTCTAGGAATTTGGAGAAGAACAAGAGAGAGAGTATGGATGAGAATAATGAAATGAACTTGAGCCTATCCTCTCCCAAAGTGGCTGGCCATATGGGGCTATTTGTCCTATTATGGTAAAGTCCAAAATGCCTCCACTAACCTATTCTATGAGTATTAGTAAAGGGCTAATTGGTTGGGGCTAAATTAGTCATTCTAAAGTCTCTAATCACACTAACCTTATCCATAATAATTAGTCTAACCTCTAACTAAAATATTTCTATCATGTGGACTAAAATTAATATCATGTGGGCCATGCCTAACTAGTGTGTGAGTCCCACTAGAGTCAAACTACCCCGGGTCCCCGTTTCAAGTCGGATTGAGTTGAAATTCGAACCCGACTCAAATAACCCCAAAACAATATCATAAATAATAAATAAATTTCAACCCCAAAATAATATCATAAATAATAAAATAAATTTTAAAAATATTCAAAAATGTAAAATGACAAAAATACCCCTATTTCTGAAAACTGGGGGTGACAATTTCAACACGTGATGGCACCACCCCTCAACTCGAAAACCTCCTTTCGGATACGTGATCTGCGATGTCAGCATCCGACTTGCAAAAGTTAAAGCCCCAAAGGCAAAGGTCTCAGGAGGAACGATACTGTAGAGGCTCCCAGGGCACAAAGTTCAGCAACTTAACGAGGCCCCGGCTCGCGAGTCGGCCAAGGTATCCCTCTGATTCGAAGTCACATCAATACGAAGGGTACCTCCTACTGTCCCTCCTTGAGAAGGAATAAGCTCCCATGGCATCCTCCTTTTGGAAGCCAAACGGCAGAAAGCCATCAGCGACAATTGATGCTCAGACTGCCGCATGTACAGGGCTACGCCCTTCGTCGAGAAGAACCAGTCCTCTTTAATCTTCAATATCTTTACCTCAGTAGAGGTCAACAAGTCACCGAACAGAAAGGCAGGCTTCAAAAAAGTCACGTTCTCGAATTCAGCTGATTTTAGTCTGCCACTCTCCATCATGTTCTGGAGAAAAAATAGGCGACTGATCCCGGATTTGTAACATCCTCTCGGAAGGCTGGTCTTGCATGATAGAAGCCCTCGCTGGATTAACAATCTCCTCATTGAAGTCAATCCCCATTTAGCAGAGGGAAGCATCCAAAAGGACTTCATTCAGCAAAGGAATTGTCATTGACACTGACACAAAACAAAAGTCAGGCAACAAGAAGAGAAAGAGGCTTAAGAGAAGTACAAAATATTTGGGGCGCGTTCAAAGCTTCTGCGCCTCATCAGGGCCCAAAATGGCCCATATGCATTGAGGCCTCGACGCATAATCAGGACAGAAGTCCATGCACGTCAGCGGGATAGCCTCGGCGCATAATCAGGACAGAAGTCCATGCGCGTCAGCAGGATAGCCTCGGCACATAATCAAGACAGAAGTCCATGCGCGTCAGCGGGATAGCCTCGATGCATAATCAGGACAGAAGTCCATGTGCGTCATCAGTAAAGCCTCGGCGCATAATCAGGACAGAAGTCCATGCGTGTCAGCGGGATAGCCTCGGCGCATAATCAGGACAAAAGTCCATGCGCGTCGGCAACAAAAAGTTAGGGCACAGCAACAGGGTGCAACTCATCCGTGTGTGCACCGAACTCGTCTAAAAATGTCAAGAAGCACTCACCCGTCACCACTGGCCGGACGTCGGCGGAAGCCGCAGTAATGACGGAAGAATCCTCTTCATCGAACTCCACGGGTTCTTTCCCTTTGCTTCGTCCTCGGCCAGCACCACCGCGAGGAGTTTTGGGAGCCATTTCGAGAAAAGGAGATTAGGGTTTTTTTTGGAAGAAAAAATTCTAAAGAAGAAGACAGCAAAGAGAGGAAGAACTCCCTCTCTCTCTATCAGATGCCTATTTATAGGCTTGGGTGACGTTAACCGCCGTTTAGGGTTCTGTGAAGTGATAACCGTGGATAGTCCAAAAGATCATCATTAAATCTTTTTCATTTATCCTAAAGCGTTATCATTTGGACATTTAAAACTGGGAGGAGCATGCGCCCCAGAACAGTTATGCGCCCCGGACAGTCATGTGCCCCAGAGAAGACACCACCATGCTTCTTATTCAAAGTATTCCAAAACTTGACGAAAAGTTTTGAAAACTTTGAAGGGGGTCTTGTAGAAGCATGGAATTTCAGGAACGGAAATCCTATGCGCCTAACATTACATGCGCCAGGGAGCTCAGATGAAGTACTTGGCACAAGCAAACAGCAAAAGCATAGACATTAAAAGAAGATTTTTTATTTCATATAAAATTCTGTTACATGTCTAAAAAAGGCTTTACAAAGAAGAATTTCTATAAAGAAAAGACCCTAAGTCTACAGCTAGGCGCAGCAACCGCCATGCACTCTCAGTCAGGCGCGTCTCTTCAGCATCTCAGTCAGGCGCGTCTCTTCAAAGTCTCAGTCAGGCACGTCTCTTCAGCGTCTTATTCAGGCGCATCTCTTCAGCGCCTCAGTCAGGCGTATCTCTTCAGCAGCTCAGTTATGTGCATCCCTTCCGCATCTCAATCATGTACATCATGAAGTCTCAGCATATGCGTTCCGGGTGCTTCAACTAATAAAGCATTTATTGAGCAAGAGTGGACGATCAACCCCACCCTAGCGGGAGGAAGAGCTCTCCAAAGGAAGAGGAGAGCACCGCAATCGATCTTCGACAAAAGGAGGCTTTCAACACAACCAGAATGGACAACACCCACTCTAGCAGGAGGAGGAGCTCTCCCAAAGCCCAAGGAAGATGATCGGGACACCACAATTCCGATCTGCGGCTCTTCCAACATAACAGAGACGAGGCTCGAGCATCCCGATCTTTGGATGCAACAGGCACCTTCCGCCAGCCTCAGAAGCCCTCGACTCCGACTTTCGGATGTAACAGTCACCTTCAAGCGCATGAACGAAGATAAGTCGTCGCATCTTCACCCTCGGGAACATCTCGTCAACAGAATGTGCTTGAGCAAACATGTTCACTTCGGAAGGACGTGAGGGAACGAGAAGCAAACTCTCTCCTTGCCACTATTTATAGGTCGGACAAATCAAACCCATACGCCAAGTGGCGGGCTCTCCGAATCACGTGCAATGAATTTCTATTTATGGTGATAAACCTGACGCTTCGAATTCGGCCAAGTCAAAAATGGCTATTTAAAGCACTCGAAGAACGCAACAGTCGGACCAATAAAGGCACATCATACAAATGGATGCGCCGGCCAGACACCGCATATCGTGCAGACGCGCCCGTTCCAAAGCGCCCTGTAAGGATGCGCCCAACAAAGCACAGATCCATGCGTCCTAATCAACATGGACCCCTGCGCCCATTTTAGCTTGTCACCCATCAAACAATTAATGCTCAAGTGACAGAGTTGGCAGCACGTCCCCGAGGACTGAACACTTAGCAGCTTTTTCAGAAGACGAAGCGTCGCTGACGTCAGCATCATCATTTACTTTCCTGCGACGGTTACTGTAGCGCCCGCTTTCGATAGGCGACGGAACTTCATAATATGCTTGCGCCGAGTCAGATCGGCCGGGAGCTTAGATGGCCATCTACCTCGATCGCTAAGCTTGGTAAACGATAACGCCTTGCGGCATCGATTTAAATCGATTTGGACGGAAGTTACGAGAATCGATCCAACTAATGGAACGACTTCTGTTGGAATAAGTCCTAGATGCAGCGGGCTGCGTCTCGACGAGTGAGCTCTCTATAAGAGTCCCAATTCAAGTCCTGAAGTTTTTTGAAGCCAATTCAAGTCGACGGCTTATGTATAAAGGGGCGAATGCATGGGACGACAAGCGTAGTTCAGGCAACTTGTCGAATATATTTTCTTTCTGTTTTCAATCAATGTAGCCGCAATGGCATCCAATGTAATTACGATTTGCACTTCGTTGCAAGCTATGAATGAAAAGCATTTCTATCTTCCTATACTGCATCTTAAATTCTGATGTGATTTGTGAAGTTTCAACTTGGCGTATTAATACAAAAAGCAACGTAACGTTCTTGCCTTGTACGAGTGCAATTCCAGACTCGTACGGCATCACGTCTTAGCGAGGACGATCGAATTGGCAAAGTAACACCGGGGACGAACGGTTTGTCGACTCGGGGCGTGACAAATTGGTATCAGAGCACAGTTATGTTTCCTCGGATTTTCGAAAGATGTTTCATTGTTGGAATGTCCGTTGCGATGGCTCGATTGAAAGCTTGTCGGCATGCTGCGTGAAATAAAAGTTTCATACAGTTAAGCCCGTAGATATTTTTTTAAAAAATACTAACGGGTTTACACTGTTTGTAGGAATGACTAAGTGAGATAAGAAAATCGCCGGCCCAACAACCCAAACCGTTGATAGTACATCGAGCACAAAAAGCACTGGCCCTAGTGAGACGACTATGGAGAAGATGCTACAGTTGATGGAACTGCAGCAGCAACAGCTTCAGATGCAATTCAAAGCCCAATTTGATGTGCAGCAGAAGCAGATGACCGCCCTGACTCAGATAGTGAGCAGGATGGCGGGCGATACCAAGGCGACGGACGCGGTACTCGAGGGAAAGTACGATGATCCAGAAGAAGACGAGGAAGAAGAAGTCCTCCCGCAAATGATAAACTCTCCTTCCATGCTCAAAGTGAAGGAGTTTCGTAAAATGAATCCGCCGAAGTTCAACGGCCGAGCGGAGCCCGACGTGATAGTAGGATGGCTTGCAGAGATGGAGGACTTGTTCGATCTCCTCTGCATCGAAGGGTCCCAGAGGGTGGCCTGTGCGGCGCTGCAGTTACAATTAAGAGCACATGACTGGTGGGCGGCGAAGAAACAAGAGATCTGTGAAACCGATGCCAACAAAAGATTTCTTAGGAAATGTTCAAGACAGCCTTCCTTGAGCAATACGTTCCTCGCGCCATCCATCGACAGAAGGGGGATGAGTTCATGATATTGAGGCAGGAGAATATGAGTGTTGAAGATTATGATGCAAGCTTCTCGAAACTTACAAAATTTGTCGGTGCCTTCCTGCCCAACAAAGAAGAATGGTACGAGCGTTTTCAGCAAGGCCTCAACGACGAACTGCGTAGGGACGTCATGAACCAACAATGCCAAACTTATCGTGAATCCTACGAAGCCGCACTTGATAGTGAGCGAATCTTTGGCCGTATGTCACAAAGGGCCGTGTCTGTCGTTCGCAACAACTTCAACAAGCGTCCTAACGACGCCGGTGCCGGGGGATCGGGAATAACAAAACGTCCGAACAGATTCGATGATCGAGGCCATGGCAGTCAATACTGCACTAGGTGCGGTAGGCGTGGGCACCGAACCGTCGACTGTGTTACGAGATCTTGCTACAAGTGTGGCGAGGTAAGCCATATAGTTACATATTGCCCGCACAAAGGTCCGAATCAACACAACCCACCGAGGAACGTCCCGAATCCGCATAAAGCGCCGATACTGCAAGGCGCGAATGCGGTGCCCGTCAACCAGCAGAACCAACGCCACAGAGCTCAAGGCCGAGTTTATGCATTAACTCGGGACGAGGCGTTTGCGTCCGATACTGTTGTAACAGGTATATTATTCTACAAAGATATACCTGCTCGAGTACTATTCGATTCGAGTGCGACGCATAGCTTTATATCTGCTGATTATGCGAAAGAAAATAAAATAACCATGCAATCACTAGATATAAATATTAGCGTTAGCACTCCGTCGGGAGTCGATATGCCTGCAAACTTTATTTGTAGGGATGGCCACATTTACGTCGGAGGAAGATATCTATCCTTGGATGGCGTCGTGCTAGACATAAAAGATTATGACATAATCCTGGGCATGGATTAGTTGGGCGCTTATCGTGCAACGATCGAGTGCGCGGAGAAGAGAGTGGTGTTTCATCTTCCTGGCAAGACAGAGTTCTCATATTCGTGCGGCACGGCCTCGAAGACGGCGATGATGGTATCGGCAATCTCGGCGAGGCGTATGCTGCGTTCCGGCTGCGCGGGATACTTGGCATCAGTTCGAGACACGCGGATGGATAATACAAACACAATGCAGACTGATGTTGTGGCAGATTTTCCCGACGTTTTTCCTGACGAGATGCCCGGGATGCCGCCGGATCGAGAAATTGAATTCAGCATCGACACCTTTCCGGATACACGGCCGATATCAAAGGTGCCTTACCGAATGGCTCCAGCAGAACTGAAGGAGCTGAAGGTACAATTACAAGAGTTGCTAGACCGCAAATTTATTCGCCCTAGCGTCTCTCCGTGGGGAGCTCCCGTACTGTTCGTGAAGAAGAAGGATGGGTCGTTGCGGCTATGCATCGACTATCGGGAACTCAACAAGGCGACCGTGCGAAACAAGTATCCTTTGCCGCAAATCGACGACTTGTTTGACCAACTGCAAGGCGCGTCAGTATTTTTAAAAATTGATCTTCGTTCAGGCTATCATCAATTGAAGATCAAGTCCGACGACGTATCGAAGTCTGCCTTCCGCACTCGATATGGTTATTACGAATTCCTCGTCATGCCATTCAGTTTGACGTATGCCCCAGCCACGTTCATGGATATGATGAACGAGTCTTCCAACCTCAAATCGATAAATTTGTAGTCGTGTTCATCGACGACATCCTTATCTACTCAAGGGACCGAGAAGAGCATGCAGAACACTTGAAGACGGTACTGCAGATTCTGCGTGAAAACAAATTATACGCCAAGCAGAGTAAGTGCGAGTTCTGGATGAGTAGCGTGACATTCCTCGGGCATGTAATCTCTGTCGAAGGTGTCGCGGTAAACCCAAAGAAGATTGATGCGGTGGTGGATTGGAAACGACCTGCCTCGGCTAGCGACATTCGAAGTTTCCTGGGCTTAGCGGGCTACTACCGTAGGTTCGTGCGAAGCTTTTCAAAACTAGCGTCGCCTCTGACTCGCCTCACCCAGAAGGGAGTAGTATTTGAATGGAGCGACGACTGTGAATCCAGCTTTCAAGAGTTGAAGCAACGGCTCGTCTCAGCTCCAATCCTTGCACTTCCAGACGGTCCAGAAGGCTTTCAGATATTCAGCGACGCATCGAGAACTGTCCTCGGGTGCGTACTCATGCAGAGAGACAAAGTTATCTCCTACGCTTCATGGCAGTTGAAGCAGCACGAGAAAAACTACCCGACGCATGACCTAGAATTAGCGGCGATCGTCTTTGCGTTGAAGTTATGGCGGCACTACCTCTATGGTGTGGCATGCAGAATCTACACAGATCACAAAAACCTGAAATGCTTATTTACGCAATGGGAACTCAACCTACGACAGCGACGTTGGCTCGAACTCATAAAAGATTATGAGCTAACGATCGAGTATACGTCGGGCAAGGGAAACGTGGTGGCCGATGCACTTAGTAGAATGTTTATGGGAACACTGGCCATAAACAAGGAGATACGGCGAGACCTTGAAGCGATGGGTATCGAACTCGGAATTGAGTATCGACACCTGCACCTAGCTCAGCTGAAGTTAGGATCGAGCCTGCTTAGCAAGATAAAGACCGCACAGGAGGACGACTCATTCCTCAAGAAAATGCGCGAGCTGATTTCAACGGGAAGGGCGACTGACTTTACGGAAGACGGAGATGAGACGATGCGACTAAAGGGAAGGCTCTACATTCCTGAAACTGCCGAACTCAGGAAAGAAATTCTGACGGAGGCACATTATGCGAAGTACTCGTTACATCCTGGAAGCACCAAGATGTACAAGGACTTGCACACAAACTTCTGGTGGCACGACATGAAGAAAGACGTGGCTACCTTCGTATCGCAGTGCATGGCGTGCCAGCAAGTAAAGACGGAACACCAAAGGCCAGACGGAGAGCTACAGAACATCGCCATTCCCGAGTGGAAGTAGGACAATATCTCGATGGATTTCATTGTGGGATTTTCGAAGACGCCACGTGGGAATGACGTGATTTGGGTCATTATTGATAGATTGACCAAGTCGGCTCACTTTATCGCAATTAAAGTAGGATGGAGCGTCGATCGGTTAGCACAAATCTACGTCGATAAGATTGTTCGACTGCACGGGGTACCGGCGTCAATAATTTCGGACAGAGACGGGCGATTCCTATCACGTTTCTGGACGAGCCTCCAAGCGGCGATGGGGACCAAACTAAACTTTAGTTCGACGTACCATCCCCAAACAGACGGTCAGACGGAGAGGGTCAATCAAATCTTAGAAGATATGTTGCGTCTGTGTGCGATCGACCTAAAGACTAGTTGGGATACGCATTTGCCGCTTGCGAAGTTTGCGTATAACAACAGTTATCAGTCGAGCATTCAGATGGCTCCATACGAAGTACTCTACGGGAGGAAGTGTCGTTCGTCGATATGCTAGGATGAAGTCGGAGAGCGACAAGTGCTTGGATCGGAACTGGTGGAGCAGGCCGTCGAAAAGGTCCGCTTGATTCGAGATAGACTCTGCATCGCGCAAAGTCGACAAAAGAGCTATGCAGATCTTCGTCGACGACCGTTAGAGTTCTTGGTCGGGGACCATGTGTTTCTGAAAGTAATGCCCATGCGCGGTGTGATGCGGTTTGGCGTTAAAGGCAAGTTGAGCCTGAGATTTGTAGGCCCCTTCGAGATCATTGAGCGAGTTGCGATGGTTGCTTATCGGATCGCACTACCTCCTGCCTTAGCTGATGTGCACGATGTTTTCCACATTTAACAACTTCGAAAATACGTACATGATCCAAGTCATGTGGTTAGCTTCGATCAGTTGGAGCTACGTACTGACTTGTTTTACTCGGAGGAGCCTATTCAAATTTTGGACCACAAGAAGAAAGTGCTACGCAATCGGTCGATGTCCTTGGTCCGCGTACTTTGGCGGAACCATTCGGTCGAGGAGTCGACGTGGGAGATGGAGGCGGAGATGAAAGAGAAGTACCCGATATTGTTTGTCTAAATTAAGGTCAGACCCTTGTTCTTAAGTTTCGGGACGAAACTTTTTCTTAGTGGTATATTATGTAGCGCCCCGCTTTCGATAGGCGACGGAACTTCATAATATGCTTGCGCCGAGTCAGATCGGTCGGGAACTTAGATGGCCATCTGACTCGATCGCTAAGCTTGGTAAACGATAACGCCTTGCGGCATCGATTCAAATCGATTTGGACGAAAGTTACGAGAATCGATCCAACTAATGGAACGACTTTTGTTGGAATAAGTCCTAGATGCAGCAGGCTGCATCTCGGCGAGTGAGCTCTCTATAAGAGTCCCTTCGACGGGACCGGACCGCTGTATGGTTTTCTTGGAGCTTTGCCGCTGGGCTTGATGAAGTACTTTCGCGTCGTTTTTATGGATGCAATTACAATTTCGATGCAAGGGAAAAAGAAGGAATTCTAACAAAGCATTGGTGCCATTGCAGGAGCTCGCGTAACTAAGGATTGACGTTGCGTAGCGCTTGGACGACCGGCACGAAGCAAAGTAATCGGTGGATGATTCGACCCTTCTTTTCTACTCTGTCCCGCAAACTTATTTCTTGCTTCGAATTCATTCAAATCGAACGATGCCAAGTTAATTGCATGCCAATCCACTAAGGTCAAGAATTCGAGAAAAAAATGTATTGATTTTGAGTAATCTACTCTGAAAAATATAAGTTTCTCACATAAACAGAAAAGTTTAAGGTTCTAGTAAAAAGATAGACTATTTCACGTGCTGCAAAATATTATAAAACGTCGATCGTGGGTTATGATGCCTCGAATAATTTGGTGCCTACGGGACGCTAAATCGGGAGTACGACTTGGAAAAAAATGAATCGTTGCATAAGTTGGGGGAAATGATAATGCCGTTCAATACTGTCCGCGCTATAAAAAACTGTTGCATATGTTAAACTGTTCACGCATTGGCATGGTCATGGACAGCTTCTGCACAAGTTGATATTTTTCTCGAATCGATATCCGGGGCATCAGAATCGAATCGACCTAGGGGGAATGAATAATCGTGCTTCGGCACTGATGCATTGCGGGACCGTCAGTCAGGCTTGCAACCTAGACTGAGCGGGCCGAAATGCCGTTAAAATAGTCCCACGTGATGTGTAACATCAATGACCGTATATAAGATAGTAGCATGCTCACCTATTGTCCTATGCAGGTGTAAATATTATTTCTGTTTTCATGCAGGGACGAGCACGGCCGTGGTAAGAAATATGATAAACTGCTATGGTTCATCGTATGCTTTATTACGCAAAGATGGCTATCGAATATGAACTGAATTCATTTAGTTCTAATAGAAAGACAACTCTAAAGCATGCCTATCCTAACAATCAGAGTCGGTTTAGACGAGTGGGTTCGTCTCGTCTACTTAGCAAGTGTGCTAATCCCATTCCCCCAATTTCCTCAGGTGCGACGGGCGCGCCCAACTAAACTGGAGCTGAAGTACGGAGAGGCATTTTGAAGCTCTTCCTATGCTGAAGTATTTTGAAGCCAATTCAAGTCGACGGCTTATGTATAAAGGGGCGAATGTATGGAACGGCAAGCGTAGTTCAGGCAACTTGTCGAATGTATTTTCTTTCTGTTTTCAATCAATGTAGCCGCAACGACATCCAATGTAATTACGACTTGCACTTCGTTGCAAGCTATGAATGAAAAGCATTTCTATCTTCCTATACTGCATCTTAAATTCTGATGTGATTTGTGAAGTTTCAACTTGGCATATTAATACAAAAAGCAACGTAACGTTCTTGCCTTGTACGAGTGCAATTCTAGACTCGTACGGCATCACGCCTTAGCGAGGACGATCGAATCAGCAAAGTAACACCGGGGATGAACGGTTTGTCGACTCGGGGCGTGACAGTTACAAGCCACGTGGCCGCCCAACCATTTCGCATGCGCCTCCGCAGCCATGCGCCCAAATCTCTGCATGTACCTCAAAAGCCATGCGCCTCAGACTTTTCTCTGATCCTTAAAGACAGAGGTCAAGTCACTACTGAAAGCCCCGCATGCGCCTCAAAAGCTATACGTCCAGACTGGTTCGTGACTCCTAAAGGTTACAGGCCAAAGTCTACTCATGCGCCCAATCCTAGGCACATCCTGTCAGATTACTCTCCACCAAATCCGAGATCTTTGAGCTACGGATACGCACCACGTGTCTTTTGACTCAGTTCAGCCGATGAAGGGGTGCTAATCACCCAAGATCTCAGCAACCGAAAGATCTTCTCCATTGCTACGTGTCAGCTCTGTCGTAGCCCACAAATACAACAAGAAGAGTTCAACTCCTCAATCCGAGTGCGCCGCCCATGCGCCTCCATCAGCAATTGCCACGTGGCATCCCCACAAACAGGCGCATCCTACATATGCGCGTATGAGCAGCCAACTTGCTACTTATAAATAGAAGGATCATTCCCTCTCACACATACACAGAGACTGTCAGAGATCAAGACACACAGTCAACCAAAGCATCAGAGTTTACTCCCAGAGATCGGAAGAGACACTCAACGTCTTCTTCCTCTCCGTAAGCTCCAACATCCAGAGCAACTCAGACCTTCAGAGAACCGAGAACCGTCGTCAGATCGTCAACGGAGTCAACGCATTACCACTCGCTCCATCGACACAGGGACCCAGGTAAACAAAAGTGTACTCCTAGGACTACATCTAAGTCCTACATTGTAACACTGTTCTGTTTATAATTGAAATTTGCAATCAAAAGATTTTAATGGCAAACACATGACAGCTGGAACTGCTGTTGATCTGTTTAAGTGCGGTGGCCTTATGAGGGACCATTGAATTCTATGTGCCATGTGCTAAGCGTTATATTTCGTTCAGCTAGCCTAGCTTGGATACAACACGATCTGAGGATTCCCATATATAAGCATTTCTGGGATAACCCATATAAACTATACAAAGTCGTAGGATAGGCTGGCCGCCTATAAACTGATTTGCTTGTGATCTGTTTCTTCTGTTAGTAGCCGAGGTATATGAACTATCGTGATACATGGCCCAACCCATGTCCTTGTTTGGTTGTTGGGTGGGACTATTGTGCTACGACAAGCTATGGACCGAAGTTGTAAAGGAAATATTATTTGTTGGGTTGTGCTATTGTGCTACGACCGCCAAGATAAATTTCTTTTATGTTCTCGTTGGGTTTGCCAACAAATATTGAAGATTACGACAATAAAAATAACATTTCTATTTCTATCAAGTCTTATCCTAGCTTTGCATGTTCAAGCCTAAATGGTTTGGGTTGGTTCTTATGAGCCAAGTTGAGCTTTTAAGTAGATGTTCAAGCTCAAGCTCGCTTTGCTCGCAAAGTAGGCTGTCTAATTCGAGTCATAGGCTTTATGGGCCATGAATATTTAAACTTCGCCAATTATGAACATTTAAGTTATGAATCAAGGTGAAATTAAAAGTTAAGACTAACTAGTGCTTAGATCCTAATTTTATATCAATTTAGATTTTAAGTGTTGACATGTCCAATTAAAAATTTGACCATGTAATTTTATTTTCTCTTATTTTTTTTTATTATACCATGAACATGAGTACAAGACAACAACCATAGTGCTTAAATCATAATTTTATATCAATTTAGATTTTAAGTGTTGACAAGTCCAATTAAAAATTTGACCATGCAATTTTATTTTTTCACTTATTTTTTCCATTATACCATGAACATGAGTACAAGACAACAACCTATGCATGCTAAAAATGAAGGTATACTAAAAAAAGTAAACATAAAAACATAATCCAAACTTTCTAATTAGAAATGTCAGGACTTAAACTCTAAAATTATATAAAATCCAAGATCTAAGGCCATCTCCAATGGTGATTTCTAAAATTGTTTTTCTATTATACTTGGCATTGTACTTTAAGGTACTGTTTGGGAAGGGAGAGAATGGGAGGAAGGAAAAAGTTGAGAGGGAAAGTGAGAGAAAAATTAAAAGTGGTGGTGTTTGGAAGGGGGGAAGTGGAGAAGAAGAATTTGAGGAAAAAAAAAGTATGTGGGTTAACTAAAAAAACTTACTCCCAAAAGTGGGAGGAAATGGAGAGAGATGAGAGAAATTTGAAAGAATTTACCCCACTACACCTTAAAAAAGTAATAATGAATTATCATTTGAGAATACCAAGGATCAAATAGTAATTATATCTCTATCCACAAACAAAAAAAAATTATTTTTAAAATTTTTCTTCCCTTAATTTTTGTCCATCCAAACAAAGAAAGGAAAAATTAACTTTACTTTCATTTTACTCTCCTCCATTTTTCTCCCCCTCAAAATTTTCTTTCCGTCCCCACAAAAGTTACCAAACACAGTATAAGGAGATTTATATCCTACTTGGAAGAGTTTCTACATAGAAATTATAGATACAAAAAATACTCTCCAATGGTTATCCATTTCTATCCTAGGTGTCATAAAATAAAATGATTAATTTAATGGTGTGGGATCCAATAATAATTGTCATGAGAGATGGAGAGTTTCTATGACTTATAGAAATTTTTTGTCATACATCATTGCCACATAGGATGGAAATGAGGATATAAACCACCATTGGAATAAGTTTTTTCTAAAATAGATTTCTAGCACAGAAATAGGAGAGATAGAAACCTCCATTGGAGATGGCATAAGCATTGATTATCCCTAAATTTTCTATGATATTATAAAAATAGATAGAGATTTAAATTATACTAATTTTTTAAAATATATTTAATTAGGATTTATTACAAACATATTTTGAAAACTTTGGAAATATGTGATTTAGATATAATTTGAATTGAATATATTTTAATTATGATTTTCTTTTATAGATATGTTTATAGACTCAGAATACATGTTTAGGTAGTTAGAAAGATTTTAGGTTTGTTTCTTACTTAGGTGGAGATATACATACACGGTAGTTAGAAGGATTTAAGATTTTTTTTACTCGAGTGGCACTTGTGGTTACCGAGGAAAGGTATAAGACCTTGGTTGGGTGACGGAAGATCAGTGGATCGAGCCACGGACGCGTATTATTTCTTCCATTTATTTGATGGGAGTTGGAAGGCAGTGGACCCAATGGGCATGCAATACAGTATGCACAAAGTCCCGTGCGTATCACCGGTCATCTATTTTTTTTTTAATTACATGAGAATATACATACAACTTAGACGACTCATTCTTTAAATATATATTAGGAATTTTTCTTTTAATTAAATGAAAATATATATACAATTTAGACGACACATTCATATATATATATATATATATATATATATATATATATATATATATATATATATATACACACACACACCACACGTGTGTTGTACTTATTTTTTATTAGTTAGGAAGATCAAACAATATATATTTTTAAATTTTACATATATTTTACATTACTTGGAAAGAGCAAACAATTTTTTTTTTTTTTTAAATTACTACTTGAGAAGATCAAAGTCTCTTAATTTTTTTTACTACTTGGAAAGAAAAAACAACACACGGTACCTTAATATATTTTTTTTCTATTTGTAATTACCTAACTATCCATGTTAGATTTAATAAACAATGAATAATGCTATTCGTACCTCCAAAGTGTCCCTCCAAATTATTCCTTCTTATGTGGCAGCTGACTTGGCATCTGACATGGCAAATTCTAACAAAAAAATAATTACCCAATTTTTTTGATGTTAATATTACTTATATTAATATTAATATTAATTTTAATGTTAATTTTAATTTTAACCTTTAGTGTTAATTTTAACATTAATATCAATTGTAATGCTAATTTTAATATTAATATTAATGTTAATTTTAATATTAATTTTAATTTTAAAATTTGTCTTGTCAGCTGTCATGTTAATATCATACGACGCGTAAGCTGCCACATAAGGATAAATCCTTTGGAGGGTATTTTGGAAGAACAAATATCAATTTTTTTAAAATTAATATATATATCGATAAAAGTATTTTTGGAATAAAAACTTTCACGGTGAGGCCTTAGCTTTTCTTATTGTGTAGTAGTGCAAATACTCATGTTAATTTAATGAAAAATTTTAATTAATAAATATCGATAAGGACATTTTTGAAATAAATTTTTTTACAGTAATGTCTCAACTTTTCTTATTAGGTAGTAGTACACGTAAACTCAAAAAATATTTATATGATATTGTTTAAAAATAGATTAAATTAATATTTGTTATAGATATGACTATTTAAAAGAGTGATTAATATTTAACTCAATAATAAAAAAATTTATGAATCCTTTGGGGTGCTCGTAGTCCGAGCTCTCTAGCCTAGTGGTATTAGAGCGGACACCCGGAGGGGCCGGCAAGGTTCGAGCCCCCCAATTGTGTGTGTGAGTGAGATTTCAAAAAAAAATCCTTTGGGGTGCTCGTCGGCCCGGAATAAAGGACACCTAAAAAAAAATATCATGAATTTATCTAATTTTGACATTTTACTCTGCTGGTTAAATATATAACTTAAAAAAAAGGAAAAACCTTTGTTCCCCCAAGAGTCCAAGACACCCTATAAAACCCCAAAAGACCCATCCCGAAACCCTAATGGACGATCGCCGGCGACCAGCGAAGCGGCGGCGGCGCCGCCCTTCGAAGCCCCATCCCCACCTCCTCTCCTTCTCCTCCTTCTCCCGACACATGGCCCACGTCTCCAATTCCAGGGCTCCCGCACACCTTACCGGAACCCCATCCGGATCCGACATCTCCAAGCCCAAACCCGCAACCAAACGGATCCAAACCCCCTGTTCCTCCTCCACCTCCGAAGAAGAAGGAGAAGAAGACGAGGAGGCTCCTATGGAGATGGTGCAGGCGGACTTCGGGTTCTTCGACCCGAAGCCCGGAGACTTCGGAGGGGTGAAGCTGCTGCTGCAGAACTATCTCGACGACCGGGCCTGGGATCTTAGCGGGTTCGTGGATCTTATACTGGAGCAGACGACCGTCGGGACCGTCGTCAAGTCCGACGGCTACGACGACGACGACGAGGAGGAGGAGAAGGATGAAGATGAGGGCGTTTATGCGGTTGTTTCCGCGCTCAATTTCGGGAGATACGCTGTAAGGATCGAAAAGTCGCCAACTTTTTTTTTAGACGTCAACTCACTAATAATTAATTGTTTTATTGTGTCGCGTTCTGTTGGAAATGACATCAGACACGACACGAAACACTCAGAAATCATTGCCGTGTCCCTGTGTGTGTGTCGTATTGTGTCATATTCGTGCCCGTGCAACGTACACCAAATGAAAGTCTTTCCCCCGCTTGGATTTTGACTTGGAGTTGGAAATCACTGATCGTTTAGGAAATATGGACGCTTCAAAGTGCTTCGCCGTATCCGTGTCAGACACGTTGAAATTTGAAAACTATCCGGACACTCAAAAGCTCTAGTAGGACAAGGCGTAATCAGTTATTTGTCCATTTTGTCGTGTTCGTGTCCATGCAACATAGACGGGCATGCATATTTTGTGGTCCACTGATTCATAAACCTAGTTTGGAGTTTATCAGTTTCTGTGCCAGTTCCAGACCTTTCATATCAGTATCGGACCTATCGGCCGTTTTGATGGTTTGAAGGGGGTCTGGTGGTTTTGTTTCAGCGGCTTTGTTATTGGTTTCAGCTGATACTTAAAACCTTGGTTGTAATGCATGGGCCTTAATTGACATGATTGGTTAATTAGATATGGTTAACCAAAGTTTTATTGAACATCTTTGATTTTTTTTCATGAAATTGTGCAATTGATATTTCGTGCATTGATGCAAAAAATGTAAACAATGATTTATAAAGTGAACCAAAGGCTTGAAAAGTAGGATAGAAATTAGGGTTTTTGATATTTCATAGGAAGTTGGAGGTGGGTCAATTGATGTTAAGGTCCGAGAAAACCATCTTTAGGTGGTTTTGACATGTGCAACGAAGACTAATAGGTATACTGGTTACGAGGAGCACGATCAAATATTAGCTAAAGGAGTTGCTAGAACTAGGGGCCGGCCTAAACAAACAAATAGCTTATACATCTAATAGGAATGCGAGTTCTATGTTGTGAAAAATATCCAAATACCAACGCCTTACATAGTATTGGAGGCATGTGAATTAGCTAGATAGAGATAATACGATTTTAAAAGGTCGTATCTACTACATAAGGCTTGGCTCATTGGAAACTGGAATTTGGCAAGAGATTATAAGTAGACAGAGAGGATACAAAGGAGTAGCTCCAATAGATTTGAAAATCTAATTTTCTCTATCCTAAGCATAACTGATAGATTGACACAATGAATTGAGAGACTGAGAAAGGATTTCATAGAGCACAGGAAGGAGGGGGGGGGGGGGGGGGGGGGGGGGGGAAGAGAGAGAGAGAGGACGTGGTGATATTGTATTAGGCAGGAAAAGGAAACGGCTAAATTACTCATAAGTTTCTCTCATTCCTCAAAGAGGATAAATTCTTCTGTTTTTGGAGCTTGAGAATTGAATGAGTCATTTTAGATCTTTTCCCGTTCTTGTGCTCACAGCTGTACCTTATAGATTTCTACGAGTATTTTCTGCGCTTATGCTGGTTTGTCTAATATTGCCCAAAATAGAAATGTTATCATGATCTTAGAGACTTTGGGCTCGATTCTTTTGTCCAGGGCCATGAATGCTTTGGGGAGCTCAAGAAGTATCTTATTGAATCGTGCAGTGATGATAGCACTAAAACAAAACTGAAGTTGTTGTTGCAAGAGCAAGCAAGTGATGTGGGTCTCCTTGTATCTCAACGGTTTGTGAATTGCCCCAATCAGTTGGTGCCACCTCTGTATGATGCACTTTTTGATGAGGTTTCTTGGGCAACTGAAGATGAGGTTGGATGACAATTGTCTTGTAAACTAACTTTTTTTTTGGTTTGCTTTTCTATGATCATTGAATGTTTCTATATTAACTTCTCTCTCTTTCCCACTTGAAAGCCCACGAAAGAACTTCGGGATTCCTTCCGCTTTAAATTCTATTTATTGATTACTAGAATCTATGAGGTAATTCCTATAATCCATTCTTTTAATGTAGTTTAAGTCCATGAAGTTTAATTTCTATATTATTTATTAAACACGAATACATAGACCTGGCTTGATACTGGATTTTCCTTTCAAGTTATTTTACTTAAAAAGGGTGTCTGCAATGAGTGAAATGCGGCATCAACGCCATAGTCAATCTGTTTCCTTTATTTGCTTTCAACTATTTTCCATGCTAGTGTTGATCTTTTCATTTTTTTATATAGAACAAAAACTACAACCAACGTAAGGCGAGAGCGAATTCTGATGGCGACGAACCCATTATTTATGTAAAGGAAGAAGATGAGATTTTTCGTGAGGTATTAGATTATCAATTTATGTCAATTCTCATATTTGTTGATCATTTAGTTATTGATATAGTTGCTATGTCTCTTCAGCTTAGCTCATTTTCGTTTACTTTCCCCCTGCATGCTGAACAGTTGGCTCCACAAGAGGTATGCCAAGTTCAGTTTCCACCTGCTTGCCCTGTAATAATTGTTTTTGTCTTATGTTGTATATCAATGATTTTGTTTGGCTTTAACTGAAGACATTGTGCTAGTTCTAATTCAGCCTAAGATGAATCTGAAAGTGATTTAGATCTTTAATGTGACTCTATTGTGGTTTGTGCGTACAAAATGTACCGAAATATCATTTTTTTAAGGATAATTCTCTAGCTTTGTTGGATTTCTGCTTGAGAGTTGGTTGATGGTCTATGGAGTTGGATTTCTGCTTGAGAGTTAGTTGATGGTCTGGCGGAGTAAATCATTACCGAGTTTGTAAGAATAATATATAAAAGGAGTATTGATATAAACAAATTGATGTGAGATTGATGTGAGAAGGTTTGAATGATGCTGATTTTCTGTATAAGCAATTGAAATTGATGCCCCCCCCCCCCCCCCCCCCCCCCCACCTAAAAAAAAAACCCTCTGTTTGCCCCAATCATGCAAATATTTCTTGTCTTCTTATTTAACTGGAATGCAACTTGGTTCGCAGGCTGGCTCCGGGTAAGGTTTATGTGTTACTGACTTCATTATCGCCTTCTTTCTCTTATAAAATATAGATTGGTTCTGAACTACGTCTGTTGTGTGTGTGTGTATGTGTGTTTTTTTTGGGGGGGGGGGGGGGTGGGTGGGTGGGTGAGAGGTTGATTCCATCTAGCCTGAGAGCCTACTCTTACATAGCATGATAGCAGTCATATTACTAATTTTGTACTAGTAATAAAATGTCATATATTATAATGTCTGTCTATACTAGATTCGCCTACATTTAGACTTAGCTTGGACTTTTGGTAAGCCAATATCTTAGGTGGACAGTTAGATCTTAGATATCTCAGTATTCAAAATCCGGAAGTCGCTTCTGTCATTCCCTTTTTAACCTGGTACCACTAGTGTTATTAAAGGCAACGCACTCTCGCCCAGGCTTCATGGCGAGGTGATGCAACAGTTTTCCATCTCCAAGTGCCTCAGGCTACGTCTAGGCTTGCGTCTTAGCTAAGGCGCAAGCTCCTAAGGCACTGGTCTCATTTAGGGTTTTGCCCTTACCATTGATTTCACCTATTTAGCCTTCATTGTAACCTGTTGTAAAGCACAGGTCTTAAGGATATAAGAGGAAATGCAGTAGAAATCTAGTGATTGGTATGATGATGTGATAAATTATATATCTGAGGATGTCAAGAAGTTTAGAGAATATCAAATCGATACAATACAACACAGGATTTTGCATTCTAGAAACTTGAACATGATGTCTATTAGAGTTTTCTTGTTTTGTTTCGGTTTGACCATTAGTATTATGCGTGATATGGGACTACGTTTATAATAATATCGTGATTACCGTTGGACTTGATTGATCGCATTGACTTATAATGATATGCAATTTGTGTTCATTGTTGAAGTCTTGATTTCATGATGATTTTAATTGTTTTTTATGATTAACTTGAATGTTTACTATTGTTTTTTTGTAAACTTGGCGCCTTGCCTAACTCAGGCTAGAGCCTTGCAAGCGCCTAAAGTGCTAGGAGACCCTAACTCCTTCAGGTCGGCTTGATGCCTTCACAACAATGGGTACCACAACACCTACTGACCTTGCAAAGTTATTATTTCTTTTTGGCTAAATTACAACTTGATACCCTCAACTATTCAAGTTGTTCAACTTGATACCCTCAACTTTGATAGGTACTAACTTAATACCCAATCTCAACTAATATTTTTAAGTTGATACCCAAAAAAGAATTTATTCTTAAAATACCCCCACTCCTACCCCTTGGCTGCTACTACTCAACCCCCCCAACCCTCGGCGGCCATTACCAAACCCACCCACCCACCCCCTCTGTCACTCCCCGTTCCCGGAATGCGTATTTTTATATATGAACAACTCATGTGTATTTATTTAGTATTTATCATGTATTATTCTGAATTTAAATTCCTTTAGTTTCATGTTAATTAATTATCTGCTCTTTAAAATTTTCATGTTAATTAATTTCCTGCAATTTTATTTCCTGCAATTTTATTTCTGCAATTTTATTTCCTGCATTTTATGTGCTGCTTTAGTCTTATTGGGTTTCGGTTTGCTGAATCCCCTTAAACCCGGCCCAACACCCCACCTACCACCATCTTCCTATTTAAAGCTTCCATCTCTTTCTCTCTCCTCATTACTTCATTCTCACCATTACTTCTTCTTCCTCTCATTACTCCCCACCACCTACCAGCAGCAGGAGAAGGCAAGTGCAAACTTGCTTCTCAATCACCCATTTTTATGGTTCATTTGCCTTCTTCTCGTGATTCCAAGAGAGATTAGTTCTTAGCATTTTTGATTTCTCCGGCTGGTTTTCTCTAGATCTAAGTTGTAGTATTTCGGCTGTTCATGGGTTCTTAGTTCATGGGTGTATTTCTCTGGCACTGTAGCGAAGGCTCCATAGTACTTGGAGTTCGGGAAATGTTGTACGCACACGTTCTTACGTGCTCGCGTAAAACATCAGCCCAGTCACGCACGCGTCTTTACGTGTTTGCGTGTATTTTCAGTCACGCACGCGTCTTTACGTGTTTGCGTGTATTTTCAGTCACGCACACGTCTGTACGTGTCTGCGTGTATTTTCAGTCCCGCACACGTCTGTACGTGTCTGCGTGTATTTTTAGTCACGCTCACGTTCTCATGAGCGTGCGTGTATTTTTTCACGCTAACGTTCTCATGAGCGTGCGTGTATTTTCAGTCACGCACACATCCATGAGCGTGCGTGTATTTTAGTCACGCACATCCTTGCGTGCGTAGATTTCTTGTCACCTTTTCACGCTCACTAGAGTCTGCGTGAATTTCCCTTCACGCTTACGCTGTGCTTGCTTGCGTGACTTTTCACGCTCACGCTTGCCAGCGTGTATCACTTTTCACGCTCACTATTCACGTCCATTTTCCACGCTCACCCCAGCTAGACTTAGCGTGACTTGTTGGTCTTAAGCATAGACTTCTTGCGTGACTTTTGGCCTTAGCATAGATTTGTTGGCGTGACTTCTTGACCTGGGTGTTTTAATTGTCTTATAATTATTCATTTAATGATGACATGATAATTCTTCTATTATATCCTTACGCCTTTTTGCATGAACTTGATAAATCATGACATGTTAATATTGTAAATATGGATTGTTGTGTAGAATGTGTCATATGTCTTGATTAATCCATGGATACCCAGTATGACTAGAACTTAATTCTGAGGAGTTATGGACCCGACCCCATGTAATATTGATGACTTTCATGCCTTGTCACCATTGATAATGATTATGACATGGACTAAATAATTGATCATGCGTTCCTAGTTGGAACTAAGAGACTG
The DNA here is from genome assembly GCA_029216955.1 of Iris pallida. Lineage (NCBI taxonomy): Eukaryota > Viridiplantae > Streptophyta > Magnoliopsida > Asparagales > Iridaceae > Iris > Iris pallida. The sequence continues at coordinate 3,715,541 of JANAVB010031219.1, forward strand.
GCTAGTCGTCTTATTGAAATGAATGAATGAGACACGTTCATGTAATGAACTATTATACTCGATTAGCCGATCCCGAATATTGGCATACAGGCACTTGCAGGCTTCAAAGTAATTATTTATTATTTAATTTTCTATTTATCTTACAAAGACAGCATGTGTACTTTATGGTCAAGGCATGATTATTCCGTGGTTAAATTGATTGTTGCATCACGCTATGTAAAACCTACAACCTAGCCGCACGGGTATCGTTGTAGAGTTGCGCATATCGTACCCCGTACGAAAGTACTCATTCGAATGACTATGATCCACGGCATGGAACTTCACTCAACGTAGAGACCATTAAGTTAAATAAAATAATGATGGCATGGAGAGAATGGATTCCCGAGTTCTTACATGGCAGCCCCCTTGGGACTATTAAGTGCCCGACGGGCCGGCTGGTTCCCACAGATACTGTAGATCTGTCACACGGGCAGGGAACGATATCTGATTATATTATTGTACATGCTATAACGGCGGACGTCCCGCTGGGACTCGTCTAACTACATGATTGGCGCAATTGATTGATTGGATAGACTAGCCTTGCTTGCACATAGTAAGAACTGAGGAATTCCTAATTGCATAATTCCAGGATAACTTGGGACTCATAATAGCAAGCCGTAGAATTTGATTGGCCGTTCAAGATGATTTGGTTGTGTACTGTACTACTCTGTTACCTAACTGGGATGATCAGAATGTCAGGACATGACGGGCCAACTTCTGTCATTGTTTGGTTGGGAGGTTGGTTCGAAGTGTCGTGATGTGATGTGAATCCTAGTAGCAAGCAGAGATCTATTATTATATTCTTTTACTTACTGGTTTATGTCCTTCATATCGTCCTTCCTTGTGGTACTTGCTATTAGAGGTCTAACCTCTCTGGTTTTGCATGGCCAGATTTAGAGCCGGTTCCCGAGGATCCAGCGTACTTCTACCTCCAAGATGGTCAATACTAGAGGCATGATTGCAGGAGGACTCGAGTGGGTTCCTTACTTCACCGCTCGTTTTGTTATTTACCTTTATACTTAGCCGTTTGGCACCGACATGTTAGTCGGATTGTTTTGTACTTACTTTTACATGATTGTAATTAAGTCAGACTGCAGCTGATAACAATTGTGTATACTTGTTATATCATCTGGCTATATTTTGTAAAGCCAGATCTCAAGAACATCTTGACTGAGCGTTTGGGACGCCTTACTGCTTTATTTTACATGTTCTATATTTCTGTTTCTTGTTTGAATGATTGAGACAATAGATGTGTAATGACCATAGTAAGACTTTTATGTAGTATGCACCCCCTCGTCTGGTTAGACAGCATTGATCGTATTATACGGTATTCATCTACCCGTAATACGTAGCTGGCTGAGTCATTCTCCCGCTCTCCAGTATTCTGGTTCTGGGGCGTGACAAGGTTTTAGTGGTGGCCCATGCAGGTCTGATTTCAGACTTGTGGGGTGTTTTGATTTATAGGATGTCTCAATCACACATGTTTTCCCTTGATCTCCTGATTCGTTATTCTCAACTCTTGCTTGACATTTCGATATCCTTTGACTTCATTGATCCTTCATGTCCGGTCGTTTGATTGTTCTCTTGTCCCTTTTCTTAGGGGCACCTCGTCCGCACCTGTCAGAGCTGGACAACCGCAGGAGCAACATGGACCACCTGACCCGGTTGGTCAGCAACAAGGGCCAGTACTAACTCAAGAGGCTACCCAGGAAGAAGTGATAGTGGAACCAGCGGCTGGATCGCAGTATCCGGATGTTCCACCACCACCAACAGTTCTACCTACCCAAGTGGACACACCAGCCCTTTTGGAGATCATGAGAGGAATGATGGCTACTCAGCAACATCAGATGTTGGCCCAGCAGCGCATGCACACTCAGCTACAAGAGCAGAATGTGTTGCTTAACCAAGGATTGCAGACGGCTTTGGAAAGAGGAGTGAGGGCTGATTCAGGAGCATCAGCCAGGTTTTGCAAGTACAACCCCCGCCGTTTCGAGGACACGGAGGATGCCATTTCAGCAGATACATGGCTTAAGGATATGGAGGCTATTCTGACAGCAGCTAAGGTGCCGGCAGCAGAACGTGTGGATCTAGTGAAGTTATTACTTCAGGATCTCGCACGTGATTGGTGGGAATCAGAGGAAGTGGACATTAGACGTCCTGTGGCTTGGGACGATTTCACAGCAAGATTCAAGACCAAGTACTATGGAGTTGTGGCGCAGTTTGAGCTACAACAGAAGTTTATCAACCTCAGGCAGGCTGGTAAGACTGTAGATGCTTATGCAGCGGAGTTCTGCAGATTGAGTAGATTTGCCCCAGAGATGGTAGCAACAGAGCGCCATAGGGCCATGAGGTTTCAGCAAGGGTTTCATCTTGAACTCTTGCAATTGATAGAGGGGCACAATTACCAAACTTTTGACGAAGTATTGACGGCGACTCGAAGGCATGAGATCACCATACAGAGGCTTGCAGTAAGGACTGGGGGTCAGAAGAGATCCCACAGTCAGATTGAAGGAGGAGGGGGAGCAACGCCCCGAGCAACAGCACCATCCACTGGCATTCGTATCCACGATATGGCGATACGAGGACCAGCACCACCCAGGCAGCAGCAGCAACAGCATCAGAGGAAGAACCAGCAACCTCCGGCAGGCTGCACTTATTGCGGAAAGATGGGGCACACTAGAGATGTGTGTCGGACATTGAATGGACTGTGTCTGATATGTGGAAATCCAGACCATCGGGTTACCACATGTCCCATGAATTCGAGGTCAGGAGGACCAGGGCAGCAGTTTCCTGCTCTGCCAGCACCAGGGGCAGGGCAGTATCGAGGACCAGCATTGGCAGTGAGGCCGTTGGCGCAGCGTCCGTTAGTATCACAGGCTCAGATGTTTCGGCAGCAAGGGCCGCCGATGCAGCAACACCAGCATAGACCACCCCAGCATCATCAAGGCAGGGGCCAGCAGCAGCATCAGGCTAGGCCGCAGCATGGAAATCAGCAAGGAGGTCGAGGGCAAGCATTCACTCTGTCCTTGGAGGAGGCATTGGCATCGGGAGATGTTGTGGCAGGTAACATTCTCGTCGCCTCATATCCCGCAGTAGCATTGTTTGATTCGGGAGCATCCCATTCATTTATATCTGCACAATTTGCGACACGACTAGGAATGGAGTTCGAGGCATTGCCAGGGAGGTTGAATATACTCACTGGTAATGGGCTCGTAGGGGTTAGTAGAGTTATTCTAGCGCGTAGCGTTGTAGTTTGCGGGCATTCCTTACCCGCCCGGTTGATAGAATTTCCTGTTGGAAATTTCGACGTTATCTTAGGCATGGACTGGCTGAAAGACAGTCATGCGACAATAGATTGTCGTAGAGGGAGTGTATCTTTTGATATTCCAGGCATGAAGAGATTCACCTTAGTCAGATCAGAGGCAACTCAACCAGAGCAGGGAATAGTAGCGGCAATGGAAGAAGTTCAGATCCCGAAGGTAGTTGAAGAATTTTTAGACATATTTCCCGAAGAACTTCCAGGACTACCACCGGTTAGGGATATTGAGTTCAGTATAGAATTGGCACCAGGAACTAAACCGATATCAGATCGAGTTTACAGAATGGCGGATTCAGAGCAGGCCAATGTATATTAGTACATAGAGGAACTGAAGGAGAAGAAATTCATCCAAGCTAGCGTGTCACCATGGGCAGCACCAGTGGTACTTGTGGGGAAGAAGGATGGGTCATCAAGATTGTGCATTGACTACAGGAAGCTTAACGCGGCAACAGTGAAGAACAAGTACCCATTACCCAGGATCGACGACTTATTTGATCAGTTGAGCAAAGCTAGAGTTTTCTCCAAGATAGATCTTCGTTCGGGGTACCATCAGGTGAGGGTTCGGAAGGAAGATATTCCCAAGACAGCATTCAGGTCGAAGTATGGGCATTATGAGTTCTTAGTAATGCCGTTTGGTTTGACCAATGCTCCAGCAATATTCATGGATTTGATGAACCGCATCTTTATGCCATACTTAGACCAGTTTGTAGTTGTGTTTCTTGACGACATACTCGTGTACTCTGCTAGTGAAGAGGAGCATGAAGACCACATCAGGAAAGTGTTGCAGGTTCTGAGAGAGAACCAGTTGTATGCCAAGCTCAGTAAGTGTGAGTTCTGGACGGATCACATTTCATTTTTGGGTCATATCATATCAGGAGCTGGAGTAGCAGTAGATCCCAAGAAGGTAGAAGCAGTAGAGAGTTGGCCAGTACCCAAGACCGTAGCAGATGTGCGGAGTTTCTTGGGATTGGCAGGATATTACAGAAGGTTTGTGTCAGATTTTGCAAGGCTTTCAGCGCCCATGACCCGCTTGACCCGGAAGGATGTGCCATTTGTTTGGTCGGCAGAATGTCAGACATCATTCGAGACTTTGAAGCAGAAGTTGATATCAGCACCTATTCTTACGTTGCCAATTGGACCCGGAGGTTTTACAGTATATTGTGATGCGTCAGGTAAAGGACTTGGATGTGTCCTTATGCAACATGGGAAGGTGATAGCATATGCATCTAGGCAGCTTCGGGACCACGAGAAGAATTATCCAACTCATGATTTGGAGTTAGCAGCAGTAGTGTTTGCTCTGAAGTTATGGAGGCATTACTTATATGGTGACCGAGTGGAGATGTACACAGATCATAAAAGTCTGAAGTACATCTTTACTCAGAAGGAGCTGAACATGAGGCAGAGAAGATGGTTGGAGTTGATCAAGGATTATGACGTGGAGCTTCAGTATCATCCAGGCAAGGCTAATGTAGTAGCAGACGCTCTTAGCAGGAGAGGCAGCGCATTTATGTTGACAACACAGAGGCATATCTTAGAAGACCTTCAGGAGATGGGCATCGAAGTTATACTTCCTAGTGATGTAGGAGTTCTAACTAGTCTACAAGTTCAATCTGACTTGGCAGATAGGATCAAGGCAGCTCAGGCACAGGACCCAAGGATTCAGAAGCTTAGGGAAGAATGTGAGTCAGGACTCAGAAAGGAGATGAGGATTCACGAAGATGGTACACTTAGGTTCGGATCGCGTTTATGTGTGCCTAGTGGAGATATCAGACAGGAGGTCATGGCAGAAGCTCACAGTTCTCAGTATTCTATTCACCCTGGAGGGACCAAGATGTACCAAGATATCAAGCAGCATTTCTGGTGGAACGGGATGAAGAGGGAGATAGCTAGATTCGTTTTCCGTTGCTTGGTATGTCAGCAAGTGAAGGCAGAACAGCAGAGGCCAGCTGGGTTATTACAACCGCTTCCTATTCCGGAATGGAAGTGGGAACACATCACAATGGACTTTGTGACCGGTTTACCGAGATCACCAAGTGGTAAGGATGCTATCTGGGTAATAGTAGATCGGCTTACAAAGGTAGCACACTTTCTTCCTTTCAAAGTAGGACAATCTACAGAAAAGTTAGCAGAGTTATATATGCAACAGATAGTCAGGCAGCATGGAGTCCCTGTCAATATTGTGTCGGATCGGGATACCCGCTTTACATCACATTTCTGGAAGAGCTTACATCATAGTCTGGGTACCAAGTTAAGATTTAGCACGGCTTACCATCCGCAGACGGATGGGCAATCAGAAAGAACGATTCAGACTTTAGAAGACATGTTGCGAGCTTGCACTTTAGATTTTGGAGGATCTTGGGAGAGCCACCTGCACTTAGTTGAGTTTTCATACAACAATAGTTATCAAGCCAGTATCCAGATGGCGCCATTCGAAGCACTATATGGTAAGAAGTGCAGATCACCGCTTGCATGGGATGATATCGGAGAGAGGAAAATGTTAGGCCCAGAAATGATTGTTCAGACGGTTGAAGTGGTTAAGGGAATTAGAGAGCGACTTCGAGTTGCGCAGGACAGGCATCGTCATTGGGCGGACCAGCATCGTAGGCCGTTAGAGTTCTCTGTTGGGGACCATGTATTCTTGCGGATCTCACCTACTCGTAGGGTCATTAGATTTGGCGTTCGCGGGAAATTGAGTCCGCGGTACGTGGGCCCATTCGTTATTCTTGATCGGATAGGCGATGTTGCTTATCGTTTATCCCTCCCACCTTCGTTACGAGAGGTGCATGACGTGTTTCATGTATCTCAATTACGTAGGTATGTATCGGACCCAAGTCATGTCCTCGATCATTCGGAGCTGGTTGTTGGTACCAACCTGTCTTATGAGGAACAGCCTGTGTCCATTTTGGACCGAAGAGAGAAGATACTCAAGAACCGAACAATTAGTCTTGTCCGTGTTGCTTGGGGTCATCACTCCTTGGGAGAGTCAACGTGGGAACGTGAGGATGATATCCGATCACGGTATCCACACCTGTTTGACTCACAGGGTATATCTTTTTCTGTATACCTTGATTGTCTTGATTTCTCATGCTTATCACCTTATGGATAGAACTACCTGATATCGTAGATTGATAGATTTACTTATATGGTACTTGCTTTTAATATGGTAAAATGATTGCTTGCTCACTAGAATTGCTTGTATTAGTTTAGCTCTGATATTTCTATCCGGCTTGGATTTGAAATTCCGAGGACGGAATTTTTCTAAGGTGGGTAGAGATGTCACTCCCCGTTCCCGGAATGCGTATTTTTATATATGAACAACTCATGTGTATTTATTTAGTATTTATCATGTATTATTCTGAATTTAAATTCCTTTAGTTTCATGTTAATTAATTATCTGCTCTTTAAAATTTTCATGTTAATTAATTTTCTGCAATTTTATTTCCTGCAATTTTATTTCTGCAATTTTATTTCCTGTATTTTATGTGCTGCTTTAGTCTTATTGGGTTTCGGTTTGCTGAATCCCCTTAAACCCGGCCCAACACCCCACCTACCACCATCTTCCTATTTAAAGCTTCCATCTCTTTCTCTCTCCTCATTACTTCATTCTCACCATTACTTCTTCTTCTTCCTCTCATTACTCCCCACCACCTACCAGCAGCAGGAGAAGGCAAGTGCAAACATGCTTCTCAATCACCCATTTTTATGGTTCATTTGCCTTCTTCTCGTGATTCCAAGAGAGATTAGTTCTTAGCATTTTTGATTTCTCCGGCTGGTTTTCTCTAGATCTAAGTTGTAGTATTTCGGCTGTTCATGGGTTCTTAGTTCATGGGTGTATTTCTCTGGCACTGGAGCGAAGGCTCCATAGTACTTGGAGTTCGGGAAATGTTGTACGCACACGTTCTTACGTGCTCGCGTAAAACATCAGCCCAGTCACGCACGCGTCTTTACGTGTTTGTGTGTATTTTCAGTCACGCACGCGTCTTTACGTGTTTGCGTGTATTTTCAGTCACGCACACGTCTGTACGTGTCTGCGTGTATTTTCAGTCCCGCACACGTCTGTACGTGTCTGCGTGTATTTTCAGTCCCGCACACGTCTGTACGTGTCTGCGTGTATTTTTAGTTACGCTCACGTTCTCATGAGCGTGCGTGTATTTTTTCACGCTAACGTTCTCATGAGCGTGCGTGTATTTTCAGTCACGCACACATCCATGAGCGTGCGTGTATTTTAGTCACGCACATCCTTGCGTGCGTAGATTTCTTGTCACCTTTTCACGCTCACTAGAGTCTGCGTGAATTTCCCTTCACGCTCACGCTGTGCTTGCTTGCGTGACTTTTCACGCTCACGCTTACCAGCGTGTATCACTTTTCACGCTCACTATTCACGCCCATTTTCCACGCTCACCCCAGCTAGACTTAGCGTGACTTGTTGGTCTTAAGCATAGACTTCTTGCATGATTTTTGGCCTTAGCATAGATTTGTTGGCGTGACTTCTTGACCTGGGTGTTTTAATTGTCTTATAATTATTCATTTAATGATGACATGATAATTCTTCTATTATATCCTTACGCCTTTTTGCATGAACTTGATAAATCATGACATGTTAATATTGTAAATATGGATTGTTGTGTAGAATGTGTCATGTGTCTTGATTAATCCATGGATACCCAGTATGACTAGAGCTTAATTCTGAGGAGTTATGGACCCGACCCCATGTAATATTGATGACTTTCATGCCTTGTCACCATTGATAATGATTATGACATGGACTAAATAATTGATCATGCGTTCCTAGTTGGAACTAAGAGACTGGCTAGTCGTCTTATTGAAATGAATGAATGAGACACGTTCATGTAATGAACTATTATACTCGATTAGCCGATCCCGAATATTGGCATACAGGCACATGCAGGCTTCAAAGTAATTATTTATTATTTAATTTTCTATTTATCTTACAAAGACAGCATGTGTACTTTATGGTCAAGGCATGATTATTCCGTGGTTAAATTGATTATTGCATCACGCTATGTAAAACCTACAACCTAGCCGCACGGGTATCGTTGTAGAGTTGCGCATATCGTACCCCGTACGAAAGTACTCATTCGAATGACCATGATCCACGGCATGGAACTTCACTCAACGTAGAGACCATTAAGTTAAATAAAATAATGATGGCATGGAGAGAATGGATTCCCGAGTTCTTACATGGCAGCCCCCTTGGGACTATTAAGTGCCCGACGGGCCGGCTGGTTCCCACAGATACTGTAGATCTGTCACACGGGCAGGGAACGATATCTGATTATATTATTGTACATGCTATAACGGCGGGCGTCCCGCTGGGACTCGTCTAACTACATGATTGGCGCAATTGATTGATTGGATAGACTAGCCTTGCTTGCACATAGTAAGAACTGAGGAATTCCTAATTGCATAATTCCAGGATAACTTGGGACTCATAATAGCAAGCCGTAGAATTTGATTGGCCGTTCAAGATGATTTGGTTGTGTACTGTACTACTCTGTTACCTAACTGGGATGATCAGAATGTCAGGACATGACGGGCCAACTTCTGTCCTTGTTTGGTTGGGAGGTTGGTTCGAAGTGTCGTGATGTGATGTGAATCCTAGTAGCAAGCAGAGATCTATTATTATATTCTTTTACTTACTGGTTTATGTCCTTCATATCGTCCTTCCTTGTGGTACTTGCTATTAGAGGTCTAACCTCTCTGGTTTTGCATGGCCAGATTTAGAGCCGGTTCCCGAGGATCCAGCGTACTTCTACCTCCAAGATGGTCAATACTAGAGGCATGATTGCAGGAGGACTCGAGTGGGTTCCTTACTTCACCGCTCGTTTTGTTATTTACCTTTATACTTAGCCGTTTGGCACCGACATGTTAGTCGGATTGTCTTGTACTTACTTTTACATGATTGTAATTAAGTCAGACTGCAGCTGATAACAATTGTGTATACTTGTTATATCATCTGGCTATATTTTGTAAAGCCAGATCTCAAGAACATCTTGACTGAGCGTTTGGGACGCCTTACTGCTTTATCTTACATGTTCTATATTTCTGTTTCTTGTTTGAATGATTGAGACAATAGATGTGTAATGACCATAGTAAGACTTTTATGTAGTATGCACCCCCTCGTCTGGTTAGACAGCATTGATCGTATTATACGGTATTCATCTACCCGTAATACGTAGCTGGCTGAGTCATTCCCCCGCTCTCCAGTATTCTGGTTCTGGGGCGTGACACCCTCCCCCCTCGCGGCCATCCCCCTCCCTCCCTTCAACCCGGCCCCGACACCCCCCCCTCCCCCACGGCTGCTACTTGCCCCCCAACCCCACCCCCCGGCAACCATCCCCCCATCCCCTCCCCTCGGCACCGACCATCCCCCTACCCACCCCCGGCCCCGACGACCCCCTACCCGGCTCCGGCCCTGCTCCCACCGCCCGATCGTGCGTGCTCGCCGCCCGTCGACCACCCGCAACGGAGAGGGGGTGGGGAAGAAGAGAAGGGGCAATTTGGTCCAAAAAAATTTCAGGGTATCAAGTTGGTACCTATAAAAGTTGAGGGTATTAAGTTGAAAAAGTGTAATAGTTGAGGGTGTCAAGTTGCAATTTAGCCTTTCTTTTTTGTAATGGTTTGAGGTTTTCAATGGAAGTTTGCTCTTACATAGATTCAACATTACGTAATAGTTGGGTCCAGAACTGACCCAAATCATTCTGATCTAAATTTGGTTGGTTTTGTTTGTTTCTAGTCAAGGTTGTAAAAAGCGCTAGTTTGGCGGGTGCTCGCTAGTCGGGAGCACCCGCCGCCTAGCGCATAGCCCGCCTAGGTGGCCGCCTAGATTTAGACGGTTCAAAAAAAAGTTCCAAAAAAACATACTGAAAATCGTAGAAAAGTCCATAAAACCCCAAACACATGCATGGTTGGGGGGACTAAGTGGGACCCTGGGCGGGCATCGGGTGGGCACAAGGCACCTAGCGCACCTAGGTGGCCGCCATTTAGAACATTGTTTTGAGTTGAGGTTAGCCGCTAGAGGGTGTTTGCTTTTTTTGCATTATATAGTGTTGAGCACTTTAAAGTGCTCAAACAAGTGCGAGACCCACGGTCCAACTTAATGTGTTTGTTTTTTGTACTTTAAAGTGCTCATCGTTATATAGTCATGTCCTTTATAAGTGGTAAATTGTAAGCTCAAATCTTGAGCTTATAATTTACTACTTAGCTTGTAATTGCAAAAAAAGACCGTTGAAATCTTCAACAAATTTAATTATTACAAAACATGTCCAAACAACCATATTCCTTTCTTCCCCTTTTTTAGTTCTAGGGAAAAAAAAAACCTATTTCAAACATTCCAAATTATCAATTAATTTCGCTGTCAAAATGAATATTTGGCCTAAAATTAACAATTAAATAATTTTTGGTGCAAAAAAATAGTTTCTAAATTACTAAATAAATTCCATTGTTATTGTTATTGAAGTGAATTTGTGGTTAATATAGTTTTATTGTTGTGTTGATAGAAGTATTTGAGGGTGAACGTATATTTTTTCATTTGTACTAGTGTATTTGTGTTTAAAATGATCTTATAGTATTTAAGGACAAAATACTGAAATAGTCAATTTATACATTTATATTGCGCTTTAAAGTGATGAAAAAACAAACAACACCACCTTAAAGTGCACTATATAGGTGTGAAAAACAAACAACATTCCAATTTAATGTGCTAGCACCATATAGTGTTCAGAACTTTAAAGTGCTAGCACTATATAGTTATGAAAATATTTGTTCAGTAAGCAGATGCTTACTATATTACTCGTAGTTGTCTCTTTTAAGTATTGATGCAGGACGAAGATCTAGAGGAAAATATGATTTGTATGAAATTAAGGATTTGGAAAAAATTAGACACGGAAACTGAAATGAAATGTGAACAATCACTAGTATCAATTTATTACAAAAATTATAATAGAAATACAAAATTATGAATTATGAATTTTAGAATGGGGTGTGGGTGTGGGTGACGTCAGATCACTAGCAGACGAGGGCGGAGAAGAAAATAAGATAGAGATATCCACTTTAAGATTTTGAAATACACCATGCAAACTCAAAATAGATTTCTCATACTTCATTTCTTCCATGAATAATTTATTAACATGACATGCATGGACCACTGCAAAAACATGTAACGTTCCAGTCCCAAAATACGTAGGACTAGAGGATCGTATACATGCCAGCTACGTATCGAGTGGACTCCAATCCGGCTCGAATACGTATAAGCTGTCTTGATGCTCTAATTCTATCTATCAATCAACTATAAATATAACTATCTCAATCCACATGATAGTAACATAAAGAATGAACATTATATGTCATGGTCTGCAGCCCAATAACATATATGTTCGATTAGATCCGAAGAACGATACAAGTCTACAAAACAAGACTAAATAGCTGAATAGAAATAATGAATAAATATAAAAGCACGATAAAATACCTAAGCCATATACAACAATACCTCCATGATCGGCGGACTCTCTTCATGACCAACTACCTGGAGAGATCACCAGGTCCTCATGGGACATAGCAAGGTACACAATATACATGCCAAGTAACAGTAAAGAGAATATCTATAAAACGAAGAGCAACTACCATAACCATCTAAGTGCAAATATGTAGTTGAGGACAATCCTAATACCATGTTCAGTCGTACTGGCAAATGACAATCACCTATGGCACCATGTTGTGATACCGATGGACGAACGAGTAAACAAAGTCATAGCTCTGCTACAGAGATCATGACCACGAGTAAAATAACCAAGTCACAAATATGGAAGCATGATCACGAATCTAGACGACCGGATATTTCGGTAGAGTTCTCCCATCTCCATGCTCTAAAACTATCCAGTTAAGTCACGTATGAATCATGTACCAGTAACAAGTCACGCGAGCTAGTATTACATGCTATCACAGAGTCCCTAGCCATGAATATTTCATGTCAGACTCCGTATCATATCATCATCATCCATCGTGTTCGTGTCCTGTGGTCCATCGTGTCAATGAACACGAATATGATATATCGCAATGCCTAGGATTGATACATGATGTCAATATACTGACATCGACACCCGAATCAATTCGGACGCTAAGTATCAACTAAATCTACGTCCTCAAAGATCACGAACAAGAAAATAAATATGCAACAATAAAAGGAAAAAATAAAGGTACTGAAACATTGGCAAGGTACACTTGCCTGTAACCTCTGTCTGCGTGTCTGTCTGACCAACTCCAAAGTTCTCGCTACTTTCGTCACGTACGCCTATAATAAAGATTCTACTATTAATAATACACTAATAACTTACTACATATGGACTTACCATATATAGACCTTAATAATATATTTATACCAAAATTAGTCATATTGACTACTCTACTTAATATAACATATATAATATTAAATCTACCTATAAAAGTAATATATTTTTAGACTCTTAAGAAATAAAATAAGATAAAATCAATCTATAAAGGATTATACCTAAGATAACTTAAATCATAACTGATAAGCCAAATAAAATAATCTCTATTTAAAATAAAGACTAATTAGAGTTTAGACTTGAATTTTATACCAGCTTAGAGTTTAAGCCCTGGCTTGTCCAATTAAAAAGTTTAATAGACTCTGGATTTTTATTTTTTGTTTCATTTGTTCCATTATACCCTCTGTAGTGTATATATGAAGGTTTCATTGTCAAACATGGAAGGGACGGTATAATGGAAAAAATAAAATAAATAATATGTCTAAACTTTCTGATTGGACATGTCACAGCTTAAACTCTAAGCCGGTACAAAATCCAGGGTCTAAACTCTAATTAGCCCTTAAAATAACCAAATATAACAGAAAATCTACATTGGTTCTCTGTACTTTATCCTCGGTGAACAAGTTGACTATTTATAGACTCAAAAAGTAAAAAAGAAGATAAAATCAATCTCTAAACGTTTATTCCTAAGATTAGGGCTGCAAACGAGCCGAGCCGAGCCATGCTTTTGTAAGCTTGAGCTTGGCTTGACTAGAATTATTCGAGCTCGAGCTTGATAAGTTTTTTTATTTTGAAGCTCGAGCTTGGCTCGAGCTTGGCTCGAGCTTGTTTATATTAAGCTTGAGCTTGGCTTGGTTTGAGCTCGAGCTTGGCTTGATAAGGAAGCTTGATTCAAGCTTGATAAACAAGCTCGATAAGCTTGAAATCAAGCTTGTCGCTCGACTTTATTTCAAGCTCATTAAGCTTGATTTCAAGCTTAACGATTTAATTTCAAGCTAGGTAGGTTTGAATTCAAGTATCTGAAATATTAACAATTAATTTATAAAAATTGAATTAAAAAAAGTTCCTTAATATCACTTATTAAGGACATAAATATATAATACACAACCATATTGTTATACAAATATATTTATAACTAGAATTCAACAAAGAACAAACGAGCTTCTAAACGAGCCAGCTCGTAAGCTCATAAACGAGCCAGATCGCGAGCTCAATCGAGCCGAGTACTTCTAAGCTTGAGCTTGGCTTGTTTATTAAACGAGCTAAAAAATAAAGCTTGAGCTCGGCTTGTTTACTAAATGAATCGAGCTCAAACGAGCTTTTATCGAGCCGAGCTTCGAGCAGCTCGCGAACGGCTTGGCTCATTTGCAGCCCTACCTAAGATAACTTAAATCATAATTGATAAAATAATCTCTATTTAAAATATTAAAAAAATAACAGAAAATCTAAATTGGTTCTCCATACTTTATCCTTTGTGGACAAGTTGACTATTGCTTTTTGTCTAAAATGATTTCTTAGTCTGGGGACCTTGGAGGTATTGTTGAGGCATTAACAGTGGGCTTACTGGTATTGCAGCTAAAGAATTACAGGACTATGGGATTAGTCATGGTTGTGGAAGCTGATCAAGCTCCAAAATTTCGTACAAAGTTAAAATCTTTACTAGCTGACTCCTAATGTTAGAGGTAAGATGGGTATTGCATTTCTTCTCCAAACGGTCGTTCCCTGACTTCTCTTCTATTCCTCATGAATGCATTTCTTTGTTGGGCAGAATATGACAAATTCACAGCCGGAGTTTCTCTTTGCAGCACAAGCTCACTGGAATTACATCCTATGCAAGTATCGAACTTGAAATCTGTTGCTTGGTTGGCCGATTGGAAAACGAAGGATGTTCTTTGCTGTATAAGAAGAATTGGGCTGTACTATCTTTTATGAAAAGACCAAAATCTAAAGCAAAAGTGCTTTTATCTTTTCTTTTTTTTGAAATCTCTCCTGATTTTGTGAGATTCAGGGAGGTGTACACTATTATTTCCAGTTGGTAAAGGGAAATGGAATTTGTATTCCCTCTTTGGCACAAGTAGCTCCAGTGTAAGTATGATGGTCTTACCATGGACTTGAAAATCCCTCCAGTCATTTGACTATGTTTTGCTGCTGAATTATTTTTGTTTGGAAGTTTTGGAAAATGGTATCATGATGCTTTGGAGCAACTATGTTGTGAGCAGTTGAGGAAATTTGTTCGTGTTTTGGTCATATTTTGTAGATTTTAGTGACTCGGAGAAGACTGAAGCATTTTCTCATTATCTGCCTGGTTATCATGTATACTAAGATGTTTATCATATATAGTTTACAGACATACTTTTGCTGATAAATATGTGCTTTCGATACCATTTATTTTGTTTTATATGATATGGAAATATCAATTATGTTAAAGCTCTCAATTTGTTTGGTCGTATATTCTTTTCCGGAGTTTTTTTTTTACCGGATATCTGAGTACTAGAGTTTATTTTGTAGTTTTCTACTTTAAAGTAACGAGAAGAATTGGATAACTTTAAACTTCATTAGCTAAATAGTTTTGTAATTGTCAGTTAAAGTTTTATGGAGCACAAAAGTTCTGTTGTTCACGACCAAAATTTCAAAAATTCTAAAATATTGTACCAATTCAAGATGCAAATTAACATTACCTATCCCCGTCAACCGCAATTTCATAAAAATTCAGGACTTTATTCATTCGAATACGCAAACTAATAGTACCCATTTTTGTCAACCATAATGTAACAAAAATTCCAGACCCTATTAGTTAAAAATTTACAGTAATTAAATGTACAAATTAAAGGTAGAACCTTGAAATCCAATCCATCAGTGGTGGATATATATATATATATATATATATATATATATATATATATATATATATATATATGGCTTATGTGGCTAATCTATTTTACTATATAATGTCAAAAATTAGGCTTTACCGTAAAAAAATTCATCCAAAAATACCCTTGCATATCACTAATAATCATGCTAATTAAAATGGTTCATCTATTCTACTATATAATACCAGAAGTTAGGCTTCACTGTGAATTTTTTATTCCAAAAATACCCTTGCATATTATTAATAATCATGCTAATTAAAATGGTTCATTAATTTTAATAAGAAAAACTTAGTAATTAGGAAGGCCATCCTTTGGTTTTCCTATGTAGTCTTATATATATATATATATATATATATATATATATATATATATATATATATATATATATAATGCTATTTGTCCCTCCATATCGTCCCTCCTTACATGGCAGTTGGCGTGGTATATTGATGTGGCAGTTAACATGACAAATTTTAAAATTAAGATTAAATTAATGTTAACATTAACATTAACATTAATTAGAATTAATATTAATATTAACGTTACATTAACAATAATATTAACATTAAAATTAATATTAAGTTATTAACATTAACATTAATTAATATTAACATTAACATTAAATTAACATGGAAAAAAAATCGATAATTAACTTTTTTGGTTAAAATTTGCCATGTCATCTGCCATGTCAGATGACTCATAATATTATTTAAGGTGCCACGTCAGCTGCCACATAAGGAGGGATCGTTTGAATAAACAATGTATATATATATATATATATATATATATATATATATATATATATATATATATATATATATATATATATATATATATATATATATATATAAATTAAAATATATATATATATATATATATATATATATATATATATATATATATATATATATATATTTTTATATATATATAAAAATATATATATATATATATATATATATATATATATATATATATATATATATATATATATATATATATATATATATATATATATATATATATATATATATATTCTCTTGGCATCTCTTTAGATTTCTGGCTCCTGGTGATGAGGCTCGGGCTATCGCTTCGGATTATCCTTCTCGATGCGTCTTGCACCTGCATGCAGACTGATGATGAGTCAGTATATCAACATACTGGTGATTGTGAACAAAGGGCTACATTTGTCTGAAACAATCATTAATTCATTTAGTGAGAAAAAATTTCTTGTGATGTGATATTGCTACTTTTATCTATGTTCATTTTATGTAGTACAGAGTCAGTTTACATCTTTTGAAAACACTTTCGAACCGCCACAGTTCGTATCATTTAATCTCAAGCATACAAGGGGACTGTTCATTTCAAGCATGATGACTATTCATATTATATGATGTGTGCAGCATGTTTCACGAACCATAATCATGTCTCTTATTTAAGCAACTCTTACGGGCAGATTACAAGCATGATATCAGATATATTTTTTTCATGAGACATAATAATTCTTATATGCACCATGCACACGTGGACCAATATGAATGCACTCCTACATGTCATGTGCATTAATACTCAAGTGATGTGCATTAATACACTTAATTTCTATTGGTCCACGTGTGCATGGTGCATGTAGGAATATGAGCATATATATATATATATATATATATATATATATATATATATATATATATATATATGCTCACGTGGTGCTTATATATAAGCACCACGTGAGCATATATATATATATATATATATATATATATATATACAAAACACAAAGGTTTTTGAATCCTAGGGCTGACTGTGCCAAGATAAAGAGTTGTTGGGATTTAATCTTGGTGAATCAACGGTTGTGGGGTTTTATGGGGAAGAGCATTATTGGGAGTGGGGTTTTATAGGGAAGAGCATTATTGGGAGTGGGGTTTTATGGGAAATCCAAAGATGGGGATTTAATATTTTGATGGTTGGGATTTAATATTTTGATGGGGGCCTCATAATGGTTGTGGATGAGCATTATTGAGAGTGGGGTTTTATGGGGAATCCAAAAAAAATTCACATCCAGCAGTGGTTGGGATTTAATATTTTGATGGGGTCTCAAAATTATTATTGTTCGTTTAAAATTGGGGGTCCAAGATTTTGAGGGGGAATACCTTAAATGAACCATGCCCTATGGGCACGGGTTATGACTAGTATATATATATAGGAAAACTTAGATGGTGAAACTTTTGAATTCCGAAAATACCCTTACATGCTTATACTAATTAAAAATAGTTCATTAATTTTAATAAGGACAACTTAGTAATTAGGAAGACTACCCTTTGGTCTTCCTAAACTAATTAAGAAATGTTAAAATACGTGCAAGACACGTGCACATATACTAGTATATATATATATATATATATATATATATATATATATATATATATATATATATATATATATATATATATATATATATATATGGAAAATTCTACAATACATCCGCTGGAAATGGATGTATCGATACATCCGAAATCTGGACCGTTGGATGTTAATCCAACGGTTCAGGTTTAATTCAGATAAAATAATACATGATACATCATTTAATGCTGATTTAGACTTTTGACCTGTTGGTAACTTGCTTTAGCAGGTCATTCTTCTCTTTAATTTTTTCAATGAACACCCTAAAATAACTCATATTTACTCTCTCAAAAGTCCATCCAATTTAATCTGAACCTTTTATTTTTTTTTTGGGTTACAGGCCATGGTAGTCGTGGTGGTGCTGGTGGTGGTGGAAAGAGAAACGGAGATGAAGAAGGAAATAAGAAACGGTTCGGATCGCGTCGAACGTCGTCGAGCACCCCTAGAACAACGAGGACTACCAGCTGCGCCGAAAAGAATCGGTCCGCTTCGCGTCGGACGTCGTCGAGACCTCCTCGAACAAGGAGAAGTACCAGCGGCGCCGCTAAAATTTTACTGCCCATGCCATTGTCTGAAATTTTATTTTTCATTTAACAATTTAATATTTTGTTAATAAAGCTACATGTCATGGTGGTGGTGGTGAACTGAGGAAACCTACTTCTGAGGTCGGGCGGATTATTTTTTAACTTTTCTAAAGATAATATTTTCGAGGAGAATATTTTTTTGGACAAAAAATGGCCATTCTCTTTGCTTTTAACACTTAGAATGGTACATTTAGGACGGAGAATGGTACATTTAGGACGGAGAATACGGCGAATGGCCATTCTCTTTGCTTTTGATGTGGCGAATGGACGGTGAATACGGCGAATGGACGGAGAATGGCCATTCTCTTTGCTTTTAATATGGCGAACGGACGGTGAATACGGCCAATGGACGGATAATGACCTTTCTCTTTGCTTTTAATACGGCGAATGGACGGAGGAATGGTACATTTAGGACGGAGAATGGACGGAGAATACGGCGAATGGCCATTCTCTTTGCTTTAATACGGCGAATGGACGGTGAATACGGCGAATGGACGGAGAATGACCATTCTTTTTGCTTTCAAGAAGGAACATGGCCTTTCTCTTTGCTTTTAATACGGCGAATGGACGGAGAATGGTACATTTAGGACGGAGAATGGTACATTAAGGAAGCCTACAAAAGCTCGTTCTCTCAAATCTCTTCTTTGTGTAAATTAAATCCAAGGAGGACACAATCCCTAATTTTAGTTATTGCTTAGCAGAGTCTGCTTAGTTGTTGTAAAATTGTGGTGTTGCTTCTGTGACACTTTTATCTTTAATCTCATGTTTTCTATGAATGTCTTCTGTTTGATTTTGATTTAGTAATCTTTCCGTATTTAGTTTTTTTGTTTCATCTAACAATTTAATATTTTTTTTATAAATCTACAGGGCATGGTGGTGGTGGAAGGAGAAACGGAGATGAAGAAGAAAAGAAGTAGAAGTTCCGGTTCGCGGTGGACTTCGTCGAGTTCCTCAATCAAGCGGAATTAAACCTCTTATAGAGTTCCTTAATTGGAGTTGATCACGATAACCTTTTGTAATTTTCAAACGGATAGTAGAATCTTCCTCGAGCCCTCCTCAATCAAACGGCTAGTAGAATCTTCCTCGAGCCCTCCTTAATCAAACGGCTAGTAGATTGTTTGCTAGTCTCGAAATTTATTTGTCTTTCCATCTTCCTCACTTTTTGTACTTCTCTCTTGCTATATATACAATAGTTTTCTTGTTTCATAGTACTATTATTCATTCTGAAATACATAGAATAGTTTTCTGAAATACAATAGTTTTCTTGTTCTCAAGATGTCTACTCGTGCGGGGGGAAATGTATAAGACGTAGAAGATTGGATGCCAAATCCAAATGAAACCTTCATTCGCGTTTGTTGCGCAAGATTGAAGAACATCTGGCGACGATTTCAGCTGATGTTGCAAAGATAAAATTGAACAAATTAAGTTATCTCGGCGTTTGGATAAGATTGAAGAATCTCAGCTTTGAAGCAGGCATCTTCATCTAGAGCATTTAATAATGTGAAGGTGGTTTCCGTTGAATCTTCTTCCGAAGAGGAGGACGTGGAGCTACAGTCTCGTAGTAAAGGATTGGACCGATATCTCGCATTGGAGCTATAGAAGAGAAGAAACTGTTTAGCAGTCCTTCTAAAAGAATGCGTATAAATATAAATTCGGTCACACCATCCAAAATTTAATAAGTGGTTCAACCTCGAAGCCTAGCAATTGTACTAGTGTTTCTTCGAGATATTACGACTATTTTTTGCAGATGATAGAGGACGAGTAAGTAATATGAGTTTTGATTTTATTCCAACAGTTTTTTCTCCTAATTTATTCGTTTCTTTTCT